>PVKE010014784.1:0-34421 GCA_004027555.1 Craseonycteris thonglongyai
CATCATTCATGCATCGTATTATGTGCCCATCACTCAGTATCAGTTCCCCTTCCATCACCTTATATCTAGTGCCCACTCCCACCTCCCCCCACAACTGTCCCCCCGCTCCTCCCCCCTATCCTGGTAACCACCAAACCATTGAGTGTGTCCATAATGCTGGTGCCCTCTCCCACCTTCCCTCCCTCTCTCCCTCCCCCCTGTTATGATTCATCTAAATGAAAGACTTCCAAGGGGCTTCCCATACTCTTGATTTCCAGGATTATAATCACACTGGATCTTTTCTGTCCTTGTAATAATGAAACATCAAAAAGATGTGAGGAATGTGAGCAGCCAGCCTTCCTGTTCCAGGAATAGAAAGTCATAAAACACGTGCAGTGTGGTTTTAGCATATTTGATGTCCATTAATAGATCCATGGCAACAGAGGACGCGTCCATTGGTGCGCCGTGGGGACGCTGACCTGACACACTGGTACTGTCCTGTTTCAAATGGTGCGTCTGGGCAGCCCACTGACACCTTGAACGGAGCCCAGTGAGACGAGGCGGACCAGACGTAGCATGTAAAACCGACAGGACTGTTTTGTTTTGTCCTGTTTAACATGATATGTCTGGTCAGCCCGGATGGGGCACTGCTTTTGGTCTATTTTGAATATCATTTTGGTTCAGAACTGAAAAATGAAGGTATACAGATGACATTTCTAGGAGGCATAACATTGGTGGGATAGGGTCAAGGTTCACAATGGTCTCCCTAGCATCTAATGAAGAATTGGAAGAAATAGTAGAATGTTTACCAGGGATTCATGTGGATTCTGGCATCAATTACTTAAGTCTGGGAATGGGCAGACTTGGCCAGACAGCGCTTCCTGGGAAGTAGATCTGGGGCTCCTAGTTGGCCACAAGCTCAATTTGAGCCAGATGCGTACCGCTGCCAAGGACACGCTTTTAGGCTGCATTGGCAGAATCAAGTGCGTGTGCCTTATGGGTCCAAGGAAGGTAAAGCAAGAAAACAATTGAAACGAGCTAGGCAGCCTACATTTGGAGAAGTGGGGTTAGCTACGGAGACGAATGACCAATCTGGATGGAGATGTTGCCAAAATTATGCAGGCGGAGGGAGATGTGGGTGCGTAGGCGGGTTGATGAGTCAGCTGGGGACTGTCATAATGAGGAATGACTGAGGAGTGAGGGAATGTTTCCCTGGGAAAGAGATGAGCACCAAGGAAGAGAGAGCTTTTCCAAAGCTTTGAAGTTCTTCCACATGGAGGAAGATGCCTTTCCACCTCCCTTGCTTTAGGGGCAAATCTTGGGGGAAATAAAGGCAAGGCACTCATCTTTTGGGGTATCAACTCAACTCACAATAGTTCCTCCTCCTCTCCTCCACACACCGCAAGTTCATGGTCTCAAGTGAGTTGAGTTCCCAGAAGTCATAGTTGTTCTTTACAACCTTGACTCCCTGTTGATAGCTAGTCAGACAAGGGATGGATGTGCACTGGAAGCCAGGACAGTCACAGTCCCTCTCTAGAGAATATGGACTTTGCCTTGGGGACTGCCGGTCTACCTCTCCATGTGATGGAGTCTGTAATGTGTAAATTTGGGGCACGTGGGCAGCCATTTGTCAGGATGACAATCAAGTCGTTAAGAAAAAAATCCATCTCCAGAGAGAAAAGAATGCGGCAGAGATGCGGAGAAGCAGAGGTAGAAGGCTGAGGGTCTTGCCTGGCTGTATTCTTTTCGGCTTCCCATTCTCTGGTGTCAGTTCTTCCTGAAGAATCACTGCCTTCCTGGCCATGGGCCACATGAGATATTTTTGTGTCCTTGTTATCAACCCCCCTTTTTACTTCTGCGAGTTTAACTGCCTGTCTTCATTTGCCACTCAAAGTGTCTTAAGTATTTCAGAGAGCAGCAGAAAGTCATTTGAAATATGGAAGCCATAATGGTGAATCCCATTCAACCATTGAAAGCGTAGCCTCGGGCAGTCAGGGTATTTCTGTCTCTGATGATTCCGTAGATGCTGAAAGACCCTGGGAAACTGGGAAGCATTAGGTGAGAGATTGGACTTGGGTTTCAGAGGGACTTGAAAAGGACTCCAGGATCCACCACTTTCCAGCTCTGGGAGCTTGGGCAGCGTTCTTAAGCTTTACTGAACCCATGTCTCCTGCAGAATGGGGCACAGGGCGTCCCTCCTGCAACTGTTGTGAGGTTACATAATCAACTCATGTATTTTATTGAGACTAGGAGAAATTGCCACACATGTAGTGACTTAAAATAACACATCCTTTATCTCATGGTTGTGGAGGTCAGAAATCCAAAATGGGTTTCACTTGGGCTAAGGTCAAGGGGTCGGCAGGGCTGTCCCCCAGGAAGCTCTGGAGGACCCATTTTCTTGCCTTTGCCAACTTAGAGGTTATGTGCATTCCATGACTTGTGCCCCTTCGCCATCATCAAAGTGCGCCACGCCCATCCGTCACATGGTCACATCTCCTCTGACACTGACCTTCCTGCCTCCCTCTTTCACTTACAAGGGCCCTGTGATTACAAGGGACCCACCCAGCTAATCAACAATAATGCCTCCATTAAAAGTCCTTAACTTAATCACACCTGCCCACTCCCTTTTGCCATGTAAGGTTCCATACCCACAGGTTCCGGGGACGAAGGGGTGGGCATCTTTAGGGTCCTGAGAGTCTGTCCAGCACACGTTGTGATTGAAAAGCTGCCTCTGTGTTAGCCTCTGTGCTAAATGCTTTTATGCAGACTGTTTTATTTAGGCCTCTCCACCATTCCAGGAGACGCAGAGGGGGAAATGATTTGCACTGGGCCACCCAGCTGGGAAGCAGCCACGCCAAGAACCAAGACACGACATTTCACTCCAGAGCCCTCTCTCTTAACCACCAGCGAGACATGGCTAACCCACGGCCTTCCATCAGGCCAGGGTCTGTGGGGACCCAGAGAGACCCCCTCCTTCTGTCTTAGGGGGCCATGGCCCCCCCACCTCCAGCCCACAGGTGCCAGTTTCCTGGCAGATGCCATTGGTCTGGGTGGTTCATGTAAAATGTCTCAATTTTGAAATGTCAGAAGGCGATTTAAATGTTTCAAAAACTTTGTGCAGGCAACTAACAGAGACTACTGGGTATACATCTCACCCCTACATTCCCAATGTAAGGTAGCTTCAATAGCATACTTTTTTTTTTTATTTGTATTTGATGATACCTGTCACACCTCTGTGATTTAGCATTTATTATATGCCTGGCATGATGCTACTTGCTTTACTGTCTTATCTCATTCATGAGTATGTGTTCTTAATCAAGAATGTCATTCCTTAGTTGGCAAGTTTTTTTTATTTTTAATTGGCGAGTGCACGTCTTCCATGAAGGGTCTTAAAGAGCAAAGGTTCAGTTGGTCTTGGTTTCCAAACCTGGCTCCACTGTATGATGAACTGTGTGGTGGTGGACAAGTTCATGCACATCTCTGAAGCGATGACCTCTTCTATATGGTTTGTGCATGGATTTCTGGTAGGTTTCTGTGCATGGAAGCACTTTCCATAGTACTCTATAAACATTCGTTCTAATTCATACATCATTCACTCATCAAACAGCTCAATCAGCAGCTCAGTGACCCAGAGACTGGACCCCCGGTTGTGGATAAAAGGTGAGATTAGATGTGTTTTCACCTAGGTCAAGCTAGCCCAACCTGCGGCGCAGGGCGGCTTTGGATTCGGCCCAACACAAATTCCTAAACTTTCTTAAAACAGTATGCGATTTCTTTCTTGAAAGATCATCGGCCATTGTTAGTGTGAGTGTATTGTATGTGTGGCCCAAGACAGTTCTTCCAATGTGGCCCAGGGAAGCCGCAAGGACGAGGCAGTGGCTGGAGGGGAGGCCTGACCACACAACTGCAGCTGTCTTGGAGCAGAGCCTCCGTTTGCTGCTGGAAACAGCTCTAATTCTGCCTCAGAGCCGCGGGCATTGCCGTCTTGACTTCCTCACTCGTCGTCAAGGTCTGCTTCCTACACAGGAGACCTACGTGTCCGCAGTGGCAGCCGAGACTCTCGGGGACCCGGGTGCCCGTTATAGATTGGTCACTAATCAAACAGCCTGAGGACGTTTTTCTTTGCTCGACTCAGTTTTTCCACCTAGCAAATGGGGCCAACTGGCTGAGATCACATAACCTATCTAAAAAATGGGCTAAAAGGGGACAAGGGAATTCCTTGTCAACCTGTCTTAGGAGGTTTCATAGTTTCTTCAGTGGTTTCTGTTTTGAAGGCATCTGGACACCAGAAAAGAATGTAAATGAAACTGTTTTATAATGTTATGTTTTAAAAGAGGTGAAAATAAAGTTTCCCTTCTTCTTTTGGTCATGGTCTCCTCATTTCCATTTTTAGAAAAAACCACAGTTATAGATTTCTAGTGTGTTCTTTCAGAGATGTTCTATGCCAGTGGTTCTCAACTGTGGGTGCTTTTGACCCTAGGGGACAGCTGATGCTATCTGGAAACAGTTTTGGTTGTCACAGCTGAGGGAGGGATATTACTGGCATCTAGAGGGTGAAGGCTGGGATCTTACAATGCACACGACGGCCCCTCCATTTCCACAGTGAAGAATGAATGATCTGGCCCCACATGTCAAGGGTGCTGAGGTTGAGAAACCCTGCTGTATGCATATGTTAGCAAATACAGGCATGTGTGTGCACCCAAACATGGACACACATGCCTCCTCCTTTGTCGATACAGCACACACTTCACTTCATTCTGTCCTTTCCATTTTGTCGTGGAGATTGTTCTATATCGGCACCAACAGATCCTTTTAAACTGCAGAATATCCTGCTCTGTAGACGGGGCATTTGTTTACTCAGTCCCCTATTGAGAGACACTCAGCGTCTACAAACAATATTGCTATGATCATTCTTGTTCACAAATGCCCATGTGCTAGTGTATCTGTGTGAGAATGCTGCTAAGTGCCCTAACCAAGCCAAAGACGATGTGGCTTTAAAATGCTGATTGGTGTTATTAAAGGTGCTCCAAAGACAGCCAATTCACATTCTCATTAACGATGTAGCACAAGCTTGTCTAACCCATGGCCCATGGGCCGCATGCGGCCCAGGACGGGTGGAATGTGGCCCAACACAAATTTGTAAACTTTCTTAAAACGTAAGAAGATTTTTTTTTACAACCTCTTTTTTTTTTTTTTTTTAGCTCATCAGCTATTGTGAGTGTGAGTGTATTTTATGTGTAGCCCAAGTCAATCCTTTTTCTTCCAGTGTGGCTCAGGGAAGCCTAAAGTTTGGACACCCCTGATGTACTGACTGAATCTTACTGATATGTTTACCAATGAAATATGGCCCTTCCATTTCTCAGTTGACTTAGCTTCAAATAATTATATACTTTAAACCAATTGTAATTTACAACCATTCATTTTTCAACAGCTATTTACTCTTGGTGTCAGGCACGGGGCTCGGTGGGGAGGGGAAGAATAAATCTTGGTGCCTGCCCTCAAGGTCCTCCCAAAAGGCTGGAGGGACTGAGACAAGCCAACACCCAGCTGGTCCTACCGTACAGTCAGTTCTGCAAATTAGGACAGGATGGAACGGTATCACCCAGCTTTCTGTTCTCAGGTGTGCTTCTGATTTTTCCAGAAATGCCTGGAAATTCGATTTTTACGGGACAGCTTCTTATGTTTGAAGCACTGGCAAAGCATTCAAAGAATTTCGAAACAGTTGGAGTGTCAAAGAAACCAGGTCTGAAGGGTGGATCTAGCCCGTGGACTGCTAGCTGTCAGCCTCTGATGTTTGATGCTTTTATTGCTTCTGGAAGAGACTCATAGATGCAAACCCTCCCCACAGAGCAACCGGGGATGTGGGATTATATTCGCGTGCAGCCTTATTTCTAAAGAGAAAGTCCCACAAGTGGGATCGCTCAATAAAATGCAGTAACAGTTTCAAGGCATTTGATACGTACTGCCAAGCTGCTGAGTGGGAAGTTATGCTAATTTGCATTTCTACCATCAGCATACAGGAGTGTTTTCCTCTGTGCCTTTGTCAACAAGAAGTATTAACAGAGAAAACATTCTTCTGCCAGTCTTATGGCTAAATATATTCTCATTGTTCTATTACTTTATTATTTATGATGTTCCCAGCTAAAATTAAAATACTGGCCTAAGCAAAGGTTGGTGGGAATGTAGAAGAACTAGAATGCTCATACACCGCTGTTAGGAGTATAACGTGGTATAACCACTTTGGAACATAGTTTGCCCATTTCTGAAACCTTACACCTAACCCATGATCCAGCTATTCCATGCCTACGTACTATTTATCCAAGAGCAGAGGAAATTCGTGTCCATGCGAAGGCTTTGAGCAAATATTTATAGTGACTTTAATTGCAATAACACCAAACTGAAAAAAACCCACATGTCCATCAACAGATAAATGGATCAACAAATTACGGTGCATTCATACAATGGCATACCACTTGGCAAGAAAATGGAATGAACTATTGACACATGCACTATATGGACGAATCTCAAAATCATTATGCTGAATGGTGCCAGACAATAAAGGTACGTACTATATGCTTACATTGATATAAAACTCAGATGTTATATAGCAATCTATGATGACAAAAACCAGGATCGATTACCTGGTGATGGGGGTAGAGGGAGGAACAGAAGGGGGATTACCAAAAAAATTGGGGGAACAAAGGATATGCTCACTAAATTGATGGGTGGTGCTGGTCTCATAAGTAATATACATAGGACAGAAAATGGCAAATTATACCCCTTAAATACACTCAGTTTATTGTATGTCTATTGTATGCCAATTACATGTCAATAGAGTTGTTTTTAAAATCCCTCCAACTATGACAATATTCTTGTTGTTTCAATTACTATTATTGTTGTTGTTGTTTACTAAGCAGGGACACTGAGTATGACCAGGCTGGCTGAGAACGTCATGGTTCTGGGCATGCAGCCCAAATGGACCAGCGGGTGAATGCCACCCTGGAGGCGTAATGAAGGCAACAACCTTCTTCATGAGCTGAACACTATTGCATTCATTTATCAACCTTTGCTATTCCTTCTTATGAGTGTGGCCTTTTAAAAAATCATTTATAAACTCTCTTCATTTATTAAGACTCTGAAATGGGTGTCTGTCTCACCGGTTGCAAAGATGATCCCTGGCTTTGCATGTTGCAGCTGGGGTTTGACACGGATGAACCAGTGACATTTGCTTCTGATCTGTTATGTCATTTTTTTTGGCAAAGGACTATCCTGTGAAGTCCTTTCCTGGCACCCAGGATCACTGCTTACCATTTGTTATTCTACAAAACAGGTTTGTCCAGCAACATGTCTCTGTCATCTTCCTTGTGATTTGTTTGGTCCGGTCTATTGTCTCTTAAATGAGGGTGCTGCTGACTTCCAGGTCAATTGCTTTAGGCTTGGACAGGCCCTTCTGACACAATCACCGACAGCCCCAACTCTTCATAAAATCGCGGTCAAGAGTGCTGCTCTTCCTCGTCTGATTCTCTTACTTTCCCTGCAGGTACAGCGGTTGCCATCCTTCATCAAGGGCTCAGCACACCCGGGTGGAGGGCTTTACCCATCTTGCACGTCGAGTTCTCATAACCCTGAGACCTAGGTGGCGTTATCTTCAGTTTGTCACATATACGGAAATCAACATTCGGAGAAGTAAAAAATCTTACCCAAGGTGACATGCGGAACTGGGTAGGGAGCTGACTTTTGAACTCGAATTTGGTCAGACTCCAAAAATGGTGCCTCTCACCCTCCCACCCTGGGTTTCATTGAGTTGCTTAGGAGCCTGTCTTTCTTCACCTTCAAAGACGAAGGTAGACACGTGTTGCATCTTTTAAGCTGGTCACAAGCCTCAGATTTTGTGCGCACTAGGCCTTGAGGTCTGCCTAAATAACTGTGTGCGTGGGATGGTGGAGGGGACGTTTCTAAGATGTTTGTACTTCAGTCCCACACACAAACATAAAGTGGGTCCCAAAGTGGTAAGACAGGAGGCTCACGCTGTCACCGGCTCATTCAGCGGTCAGATCTCAGACGGTAACACCAGAGCGTGTCAGTGCTGGCCTGCTGGTACCTCGGACCCCTCATTTTCTGTGATGGGCCTGCCCTGGGTATCATCGGATGTTTTGCAGCATCACTGACCTCATCCAGTAGCTGCCCTGTTGTGATAACTCAAAGTGACTCCAGACACTGCAAATGTCAGGGGGGAAGAGCTGTCCCTGGTATAGAAACACTGGTCTAGGATGAATAAAGTCTTAATGTCAATGACGCCCAAGAAATATCTGTCAACTAGAGGGCCAGTAAAAACACACTGGGGCATGTATTTCTCTCTCTTTCTCTTTTATCCCCCACTAGCAGGACTTCCCAGTGGATGTTAACTGTCCCATTAGTGCACTTAGAAGCCAGAGAAATGTTTACTTAAACATACGGTTAACTAAAAATAACACGTTTATCATCCTTTTCTCATTACAGATGAGAACTATTGAGCTCATACTATTTGCCAGTCTCAATGGTATGTCCCTGAATGTGTGTTATCTCATTTCATACTCATGGCTTTTTAAAATAGGCACCAATGTTATCCACATTGTACGGATGAGGAAACAGAGATTTTGAGAGATTAAATAACTTCTCAAGGTCACTCAGAATAATTAGCGCTGCTGGGATCTTCACCTAACTTTGTTTTATGACAGGGTTCACGCATCATCCTGATTTCCAAAATGAATATTCATTCGCAGAGGCATTTAAAGCAATGTAGGGGGTGTCACTATTGCTCAGTGGGTTGAGCGCTTGCTTGCCTTGCAGTCGGGAAGTTCGGGGATCGAGTCCCAGCCCCAGCCCGTGCAGACCCAACTGCTGAAGTGGAGCTGCTGCCCATGTGGGAGGCCCCCAGTTCGTTTCCTGCCCTGCGTGTCCGGCATCCACCTGTGTGGAATGAAACTAAGTTGAAACTAAGTTGAAACTAATGATGTACGGCTGTGGGGACTGCTCCTGGCCCTTCCCTTTCTCTCTCTGACTTTCTCTCTTTCTGTCAAACAAGAAAAAAAATCTAAACACAAAAAGAAGAAAATAAAATCACTGCTCATATCATATAGACATTATCAGGGTTGACATTTTGTTTTGAATCCATTCAGTCTTTTTTTTCCTCTGCATTAAAAGTATATAGACTTTAGAAAAGATGGGACATATTTAATATTTTGGTTTTTGGACATTTGAGACCACTTGTCCATCACGATGCAGAATATTCTTTACTCGCATCGTTTAAACGAGCTATATCATGTTTCATGGGGAACATTTATACAATTGCCCATTATTAGACATGCTGGTTGCATTTTTTTCCTTCCTTCCCCCTTCCCTTCCTCCTTCCCTTTCTTTCCTCATCTTCCATGTTATTTAATCAGGATAAGTTCCTGGCACTTGAATGCTGGAGTAGTAGTTATCAAATTTTTAAGGCTCATGATGCATACTCTCATCAAATTGGTTTTACATTTCACCTGCATTGTGTGGAAAATATATTTGTTTTTTTCCCCCAAGAAACTCTGGGCTTTCAACTTAACACACACACACACAGATATCACAGAGAAAATCATATATATTTTTATTTGCATGTCTTTGACTACTCTTAAGTTTGAAATTTCTTTACGAAACACATGAGAAATTGTATGCATGAAATAAAAAATAGTGAGGCAGTCATGGTGAAAGACAGAGTCTCTGAAATATGAGGAGTATTCAGCCCCATTTCAAAGAAAAAAATTTGTGGAATCTATGCACATCTATGTTTAGTTATACAAAATCAGTGCAAAGCCCGTAAGAGAAGTCTTCAAGTCTCTACCCTTACGGTTCTTAAAGAACTCTGAGATCAAAGCAAAAAAAAACTATGAAAACTGTTAACACCAAAATGAGCAGCAACAATTTAATATGGTGGATGAAACAACAGCACAGCAGTGAAATCTCGAAGCTTCTGAAGTCTAGAGCTGCTCAGCCCGCCCACCACGTTTCCCCTCAGAACCAGAGAGAAACTAAGCTTTCCCGGGGCCCAGATGACTCATTGACACTTTGAGCCTGCCTCGCTTTTCTTCCTATTTATCTCACAAATAAAATCATAGCTCCTGGGGTCAGTAATTGTAACCCCCAGTACAGGAGCTGGAGGAATCTGCAGTGAGGATATGGAACGATTATCTCTAGATTTGAATAAAGGGACCATAAAGTGCAAACTATGTTCTTGTCAGCAACTCAAAAACCTCACTTTGTTAAACTCTGAAAGCACAGAAGCCTGGATCAGATGAACTGAGTAAGTCAGAGATGCAATTTTCTCACTGGTGAAAATGGAGCCAATGATGGGTGCGAGTATGGAAGAAGAGTTCACGCTGGCTGCTCAGGACATTCGAATTATTATTCAAACGTGGTCTCAGTTCCTCAATTGGTTTCTGAAGCATTTTTAAATGACAGACTATGCTGTTTTTCACAGGAAAATGTTGCATTCCTCCCCCGCCCCCTTCAAAAAAGAAAAGCCCCGAAGCAAGAGATCCGTGTTCCCTGGTCCCCACGTTGCCCGCCTTAGCCTTGGGGCAGCTGGAGGGCTCCAGGCCAGCATTTGTGATCATTTTCATCGAAACAATTCCATCCCAGCACAGAGCCCGTCTTTGTCTTCTTAACCAAATCGCTGGATGTAGTCTGAGTGATTTTCTAAAAACTTAGTTTTTTTTAAAAATATTTATTTATTTATTTTTAATTGTTTTTTGACAGAGAGAGATAGAGAGATACAGAGACTGAGAGAGAACTGAACTGGGGGAGCTCCCAGTTCAGCATATGGTTCTGCACGGGCCGGGGCCGGGACCCGATCCCCGGTCCCCAGCGCTGCAAGGTGAGCGCATAACCCACTGAGCCATCCTGGCCTCCCCTGATTTTCTAAGTGAGGAGTCACTGGCTTGATGCAGCACGAATGCCAGGAACCTGATTCACGGCTTTCTGCGTGGGGTTTGACTTCTGCGGAAGCCTCCCCAGGGATCTTGACTCTCTTTCCTGCCATCTGACTCTGAGAAGGCGGTGCCTTAGCTCCTCCAGCTGCAAACTCCTGGGAACATAGAGGCAGCCTCGCTCAAGGCAAAGCCCAGAACCCCAGCGAGCGCGAGTGAGGGTCCATGCACACTTTTTTTTTTTTTTTTGGCTGTTCCCTCTTGAAAATGCAAATGAATGAGCCTCCTTTGCATAGTCGTGGGGTAAGGTGAGGACACGTGTAAAGCTTCCCCGAGGTCCTGGCCGGTCCCCTCCCTCACGCTTCCCCAGTGCTGTGACTTACAGGCTCAAAGCGAAACCTGCCGGTTCCGCCAAACCTTTCTAAGAAAGCCATTGCAAGCCTGATTTGATTATTATGATTATTATTCACCATTGAGGTCCAACGGACATAACATAAATCTGCAAAGATTTTAAGTACAGTCTTAGGAGTTTTGACAAATAAATGGCTACGCCCTGGTAACCACTGCCCTGATGTGGAATCTTTCTCGCCCCACTCTGCTCCCTCACGTTTCTCTGCAGTAATAACTCAGCCTCCTCCTCGGTTTTGATTTCTATTATATCACCACTGCTCAGGTCCGCCAGTTCTAGAGCTTTCTACAAGTGGAACCAGATGAAATGTACACTTGGGTGTCTGGCTTCTTTCAATGCGACAGTGTTTTTGAGGTGCACTCATGCTGTTGTGTGTGCCCTTAGTTCATTTTTAAATTACTCCTGGGTCATAGTTTATAGTGTGGATGTGAACACTTTGTTTATCCAATCATCTGTTGATGGACATTTATTATTTCTTTTCCAGTTTTTGGCTACCATGAATAAAGCTGCAATGGGGTATCTGCCTAACTTCTTTTGGGGGACGCATATGTTTATTTCTCTTGGGTAAATATCTAGAAATGGAATTGATGGGCAAAGGGTAGATGCACGTTTAATGTATGTAGAAGAAACTGCCAAACTTCTCCAAAATGGGGAACTTACTTGGTTTCGAAGCTTCTGATTAAATTGTGGGCCTCATTTCCGGCCCTAACACAATAGCTTGTATTGTCATTTGTTTGGGTAGACTGATTGCAAAAAAGTGGCTGCATATCCGTACCCTTTGCAATGTCATCTGTGAGTGCCTTTCATCCACGTATGGGGATGCCAGGTCAGCTCAGCAGGCTGAGTGCTGGCCTTGCAACCCCAAGGTTCAGGGATCAAATCCTGGCCTCGGCCCTTGCAAACCCATACGTTGAACTGGGGTGCGTCTCCCATGTGGAAGGCCCCCAGTTTGGTTCCTGCCCCATGTCTACCTGTGTGGAATGAAACTATGTTGAAACTAATGACATACAACTATGGAGACTGCTCTGGGCCCTCCTTCTCTCTGTCTCTCTCAAAAACAATAAAATAAATATTTAAAAAACTCAATACAAAAAATAGTGCCACTTTCTGAATATCAGATTTGTGTTTTGCTTTGACCAATACAATTCAGTGGAAACAATAGTAAGCCAGTTGCCAGCCCACGGCTGGAGAGGCCTCATCTAATCTGGGTGTATTTTGGAGTCCTGCTACTGCCATCTGCACAAGCCAGGCACAGCCCACTGCAGGAAGGGAGACCGCATGGCGCAGGGCTCAACTGTCACAGATAGAGCCATCACGGGCCAGCCTCCAGCCAGCTGGCCTTCTAATACATGGGAGAGCCCACGTTCCATCGGTAGAAATACTCACCCTACTCACCCTACTCAACACACAGCTGACTACAGAAGCAGAAGTGAATTCAACTTTGAAAGGAAGAACCAATTGGCTGAACCTATAGACCCATAAACAATGATACCTGCCAATTGTCTTCTGCTATTGAGTTTTGAGGTGATATGTTACACAGCTATACCTAACTGACACATTTCCATTAGGACCAATTGTCATCTCCTCTACCATTTACTACGGTGTACACATGGTCTATTTAGTTAACATCTCTGCAGCTTAAGATACCTCGTCTGTACAGTGAGAATTGTAACGCTTACTTTTCAAACTTGCTTTGAAGATTAGATGCATAACTGAAATATAATAGTGCCTAGTTAGTAGTGAGTTCTCAATCAATTCTTACTATAGTAATAGTAATGATTTAAAAATTCACCACTTGCTTTTTATTTTTGCCTGAGCACATTTTTGTGTAGGAGAATCTTCTCCTGTGATTTTAGAAATAGAAGCGTCTAGACCAAGGGTGGCGAACCTTTTGGCGAATGACTGCCAAAGTTTATGAAATAAGAGTATACTCGCTCGACTCGCATGCCAACCCATCAAGTGAGATAGAGGTATCGATTATTTTTATGTCTATAAGAGCATAAACAATAATTTTTTAAATGGTATTCACAGCTCCATGTGCCGAAATAATTGTGTCCCAAAGTGGCACGAGTGCCATAGGTTCGCTACCCCCAGTCTAGACAGTCTCAGGATTTGTCTTTCTAGTTTGGAGTCTGAGTGCATCCTTTTTCACCAGACATTTCATAGTCAAATGATGTCGCTAAGCTATTCATTTTCATAGCTTGAGGAAAACATAATGGCACATGCGTGATTGTGAATTCTCAAGTGCTTTTTTGCAAAGGATTTGTATTTTGGGAAATGGCAGTCGCATTGCCATGACATTGAAAAGTTAGTGGCACATCAAAGATGAGCTATATTTATGTGGAGGACAGACGCTATTTGGTGTGCATACCAAGTCATGGGTTCTTTTTAATAATTTCCTATCTTCACAAACTCATCACCTCCCACCATCGTTGGGGACTGTGGTTTAAAAGTTGGAAACAACTGAACAAAGTCAACAGTGGCCTGTAATACAAGCTTTCCCCAAGCTTGCTTACTTCTTGCCTTTCTTATGCCTCTAAAATCATCTACTACCACTTTCCCACTTACCCATTTTACTCCATACCTTCTGGCTGTTTTCTTTTTTTTCTTTAAGATTTACTGTTTAGGAGAAGGTGAGAGAGACAGAGAGAGAAGAGAGGAGGGTCCAGAGCAGTCTCCATAGTTTTATACCATTGGTTGTGACACAAGTTCATTCCGCTCAAGAGGGTGTGGGGCTACACAGGGCAGGAACTGAACTGGGGGCCTCCTGCATGGGAGGCGAGAACCTTCGCTGCCATTCTGGTTACCGGTTCAGCATTTAAATTTGCACGGGCCGGGGCCAGCATTCAATCCGCAGACCTCGTGGTTGCAAGGCAAGCGCTCAACCTATGGAGCTATCTCGGCTTCCTCCTTCTGGCTGCTTCTTAACCACACACAGTCAGTTCTTTGCTCTTTAGTTGTTCCTTCTGCTGGAAAGCCTGCCTCCCAGGTCATCCTTCCATTCAGATGGGTGCTCAGACATCATCTCCCTAAACAGGCCTTTCCCTCCTGGACCGTAGCTCTTCTTCCGCCCTCTGCTGTCTTATTTCCTCTGGTTGTGTTTCCCTTCATGCACTCCTCCAATACAGTTTTAACAGTTTATCTCTCTACCTTTTCCTTGACTGTTCCACCCTGCTACACTATAAGCCTCATAAGAAAAGCTAAGTGTTGGCAATGCCCAACACATACTGGTGCTTAGTACATTTTATGGATGGATCTTATTTCACAGATGAGGACCCTGAGGTCCAGAGGGGAAGGAGACAGCCCAAGTCACATAGCCGCTTAGGGATTAAAATCTAGGGTTCTAAATCTCCTGGAGATCTTGTTCATGCCATCAGCCTACCTCATCCATCTGAACGCGTAAGGAGTCGGTCAGGATACGCCAGGCCCTACGTAGGCAACGCACGGGAGATTTGGGCTCAAGTGATTTTTAAGCCTAACTTGGCTAATGTGATTTTTAGACTAATCCTGACTTTCAAAATTATCTCCCCCTCCACATCCTGCCTCAAAAAGAACTCCTTTCCACATCGCTCCAGAAATGGGCTCCCGCAACAGAAGAGGGCTTGCGTGCTTAATTGGGGGTCACCGTTCAGTCTTACTTTTAAGTGACATGGAAGCTGCCGGTCAAGTGGATAAGCTGGATGGAGCTGGTGAGAATCCCAGGAAGCACACACGGGTCCCAGCAGCCCTGTCCCCAGCATGTTCCCGATCTAGTGCTGGGGAGTTGTCGTCACACGGACAAATGCCACTTCGGAACTCGTCTGGCCCTGCAGCCAGTTGTGCGTGATGTTTTCATTTCTTCGGAAGAGTCCTGACTAGCTCATGTGCTGTGCTGGTCACTGTTCAAGGGACAGGGGACATGGAGTCAGTGATCGAAATCAAATACCTGCTTATGGGCTCAAGGGAGAAGTTAGGCAATAAACAACTACGTGCGTTAACGTACAATGTCAGCTAGTGATACAAGCTGCGAGGGGAAAGAATACAGCAGAGTAAAGAACAGAGAGCGACGGGAGAGAGAAGCTACCGCAGGCGGTGTGACCAGGGGAGGCCTCTCTGAGATGTCATTTATGATGAAGATGTCTGGGGAAGAGCATTCCAGGCAGAGAGAAGAGCAGGTGCAAAGGCCCAGAGGAGGGATAAGCTCTGTGTGCCCAGAACAGCAAGAAGGCCAGTGCCTGCCGCAGAGGGACAGAGGCAGGAAATGTGACACGCAAGACGGAGTTGGAGCGAACCCAGGGTCTTATGTGAAGGACGTCGTAAGCCATGCTAAGGACTTCAGGTTTTATTTTAAGTGGATGGAAGCCATTGGAGGGGTGATTCTATCTGACTTCCCTTAATCCTTGTAATTAAATATTATCTTGCTCAATCCTTATAATAATACAGTGGGGGTAAATGTTGTTTTCTCCTCTGGGACATCAGGAATGTAAGGCTCAGAGAGAAAAAATAACTTGTTTGGGGTTACAAAAAGGGTCAACAGGAGAGTCAGGATTCGATTCCAGAGAGCATGACAAACGACCTTGATTTGCCCGGGGTTGGCCCAGTTTTAGAGTAAAAAACCCTGCATCTTGGGAAGTTTCTGGTCCCAGGCAAACCTGAGGGGTTGGTCATTCTAACTCTAGGCTTTTGAACCTCCAAAGCCCGTATGTAATCATGATTCCTCAACTTTGGAAGAAAAGAACCAGGATTCCAGGGGCTCCAAGCTTCCTTCCCCAATTCCACCAGGTAGAGAAAAGGTGTCCTAGCAACTGTCCCCACAAAACAATGTCGCTGGGGGCTTGTCAGTTATCTATGGTGACCATAGAGATATCATCTATAGGACCTATAGCATGCAAGCTGAGAGAATTTATGATCGACAGGTTGCCGTTAATAATCGCGGGGGTGGGGTGGGGCGTGGAGGTCCGTCCTGGGGAAACAGGGTTGGAGGGTCTGCCCATCTGAATCCGGTTGCAGAATCTGCAAGGTGGAGCTCCTCAGCAAGACTCCAGCTCCGGTGGGCATGTCTCTTGGGCTATTAAGCTCTAGAATCTCTGATCAGCGTGTTCTGATCAGAAGCTCGAAGCCCTCTTAGAAGAATGCAGCTGCGATGAACGGGCTTGCTGCTCCGTGTCCACGTTTCAGTTTTCAAGCTTCAGTAGTCCCAGGAATAGGATCTTCTCCTTCAGCCACCAAGGACTCAGTTTGATGCTGTTAAGAGCCCTGGAGCCTCCCAGGTCAAAAGGAGCTGGCGAGAGTAACACAGAAATAGCGGTGACGATTTTCTGAGTGTCAATTACATGCCAGCAACGGTCCTATTCACTGAAGCAACAGATTACTTTTTGGAGGTGATTAACATTAGCCCCATTGTACAGATGAGGATGCTCAGGTTCAGAGTAGTTAAGAGACTTGTCCAAGGTCACACAGCCTATAAGAGGCAGGCATAAGAAGCTGAATCCAAGAACGTCTGACAGCAAATCCTGGCTCTTGATCTGCAAAGGCTCACTCTTGTGCAAAGATCTTTGATCTGTATCCCCTTGAACTCTTGAGCTAATTGATTTCTCTGCTGGAATCCTTAACCCGGAGTCCATGGGTCTCCTGAAGTGATCCCTGGAGAGAATTCAGGATAAATAGACAAACACGTATACATACACCCCTGAACTTGATCATGTTTCTCGTTTTGAATGTACACAAACCACAGCCAATGGAACCCAGAGGTCTTCAAATCACATCAGAGTTACAGGTGATTTGAAAGCCCATGTGGAGTTGTTGTTACGTCAAACTTACAGTTGCTGTTCGGCTTCCCACCGGGTCTTGTCATTTCGTGTGTTAATGAAACAGCACAGTTGTTACCACATTCCACATTTGTGTAAAAAGTTTTTGTTGGTAACTGCATTATAATAGAATTGGTGTTCTTTGCAAGCTTAATTGTTTTCCCATGCATTTAGAAACAGTTCGGAGAAGGGCATGACAGGCTTTCCCCAGACCCCCAAACGAGCTCCGGCAAAGAGCTGGGAAGCGGGCCATTGATCTAAATCAGGGGTCTCCAAACTTTTCAGCCCGCGGGCTGCATTAACTATCAAACAGCCGGTTGGGGGCTGACTACACACTCGAGGTCCCAATAAAAAAGAACCAAAACATAGATGTTGTTTTTAATTATTTATTAAATATTATTTTATTCAGATAAAAAGGTCTCCACGGGCCGGATGAGAGGGCCTCGCAGGCTGCATCCCCTAATCTAAGTGATTAGCTCTTTGGACAGAAAATTTTATTTAATGTCATTACAATGTCATCCAGCCTTGCACATCTAAGAGGCAGGGCAAGCCTGAATGGAAATAGGGCACCCATGCCTGCATTCCCTCAGCAAACATTAATTAGACACCCACTGTGTACTGGGCCCTGTGAGAGCAACAGGAGGCAGCTCAGGCCAGAACTCTGCTTTCACAGAGCTGACCTTGTAAAGGGTCAGGACAACAATGAAGCAATAATCACACATATAATCAGCTTACATACGTGTGACGGCCTGTGGCCGGCTGCACGGAGCGTTCCCTGACCAAATGCTGCTTGGCTGAGATCTGAGGGCTGGAAGTGGCTAACTAGAGAAACAGTGGAGGGGAAAACGGGCTCAGCCAGGGTGAGCTGGAGGCCAGGGGGAGCAGGAGGCCAGGGGGAGCAGGAGGCCAGGGGGAGCAGGAGGCCAGGGGGAGCAGGAACTGGTTCGCACAGACGAGCCAGAGCCGCCTGGTAAATTTTCAGTTTTGTGAGCCAGTTATTAAACACGGCCATTATGAAACATTAAGTCATATAAACTTGAGCTTGACTTCAGAAATGTTACAAACGGGCCCTTTTCATGAGGCCAAAAGTGTGTGTCCTAGACTCAGTGAAATCCGGTAGCGCAGTCTGGTTGGTGAAATCCGGTAGCGTAGGAGGCGCGGTTGAATCTTAGATCCGCACTTGGACGTAGTAGGTGCTCAGTAAACGTAGGAACAGCTTGTTCCAGAGTGGAGCTTCTGGAGGGCTCATTTCCATCTCCACGGCTTGGCACAGGTCTTCTTACCCTGAAAGAACCCAGTAATATTTATTCAACAACATTGAATCAATACCCTCCCCCACCCACTTTTTAACTCATTGAATGGAGAACCTCCCCCTTATAAGATCCAGTGAGTAGAGAGCCTCCACTTGGTTTTTCATCCCTTTTCTGTTCTGATTTCCCCACGGTCCCAATCCTTTGAATGCACAAAGAGGCAAGTTCACTCCAAATGGTCTCTGGGCCCAGGGTTGGCCCAGTTTAGAGTCGAAAACTTGCATCTTATGCGCCTCTGCAACGAGCTCCTCCCCTCAAACGGTGCCTCCACCCCTCCAGAGCCTCAGCTTCTGCGTTTGAGAGCTCAGGTGTCTACTGCCAATTATACTCCCATCCAACTTGTGAACAAGCGAGCTCGCAATTAGCCTAATTGCAGGATCGAAGGCAGTAGCAACAGGCTGCCCAGGGAGGGCTAGTAACCCTGTACTGTCCGTGCCCATCACAGGCTGCCAGGGGCCCACGCGGCCACTCTTGTCACGCGCCTTTGCAGTGGCCAGAACACACTGCAGTTTGTTGGGAGTATGTTTTGTCTCAAAACAACAGCAGCAGCAACAACAACAACATATTAATAGCTCATGCCCAAAATTGTAAATAGGACCGAAGTGTACAATGAAACCTAAAGGTTGGCTGAACCCCAGAGGTAAAAATTGCAAACAGTTTCTAATGTACAGAAATGTTCTGCCCACAGACAATTGATCCAAATGTAATGTTGATAAGCACATGTACATATTTGGGATATGTTAAAATTTTCGATATATTGCACCCAATTGGAAGATATGGTCCATGTTCTTCTGCTTTTTGAAATAATGATAGATTATATGAGTTGAATGCATTGCATGTTTTATATAGATACATTCACCTATAACTGTCCACTCATTTTAATTTGCACAAGTGGAATTACACAGCATAGGCACATAGGTGGCTTGACTTGGGCACTGACCGAGGTTCATCTGCACTGCCTTTATTATCTATACATTAGAGCCGACTCATTCTTATAAGGATGTATGATATTCGACAGGAGGGACATCACAATCTATTTAATGAGTCACTGGAAGTATTTAGGTTGCTTTCAAATTTGTGCCATTAGAAAACAAAAAAACAAAAAACATGGAAGGAAGCAAATGAAACACATCCCTGAGTGTGTGTGTGTGTGTGTGTGTGTGTGTGTTGCTCCTAAGTGTGTAGCTGTGTCTGGTTCAGGCTCTGACCAATCAGAAGGCATGTGCGTTCAGTCACCAAAGGCCTGAAGATCCCAGCGCCATCCTGGCTGGGAGGACCCTCAGCTGCACTGCGGGTGTTTCCATCTCTGAGTGTGTGAATGAGCAAATGTGCTCTGGCGTGAAACCTATACCAAGGGGAGAGAGGGGGGTCAGGACGAAGCTGACATCAGAGCTGAGCTCTGGGAAAGAAAAATCACGTTGTTCTCACCACCCAGAGACAATCACGAATAACAGGGGGGCGCACTTTCTTCGGAGTGGCTCTCTGTGTATGACGTCGTATTGTACACCCCCCCCCCCACACACACACACACATTTTGGTCAAATACATTCTGAGCATTTCTATGCTGTTAAATAGACGTATCGTCCCCCAGTTCTCAGGGCTGGCTAGTCTGTTTCATTGCGGGGCTATCTTATTTCTCCACTGTGGGATTGTTAGGTTGCGTTTCATTTGTCACTGTTTATCACAGTTCAGTGTGGCATTTAGAAACATGTGTTTACCAAATGAAGTCATGTTTGGGGACTACCTTTGTGAAAATGCAAGTTTTTAATGTTTTGGTTATTTTCATTGTCCTCTCTGGCTCATTCACGTGTGTTGCTCTCTTGGCCCGGATCCCATGGGAAGTGCTTGGAGGGTGAGGACAGTTCCTGAGTCCTGCCTTGAGGTCCCCTGGTCCCAGTTCAACATGTGTACACGGTGGGCACTCCACGGCAGACATCAGATTCCATGTGATCGCTGATAGGGAGCAGCCAGCCAATTGCTACAGCCTTTTGAAAATATCCATCAGAGTCTTTTAAATTAAAAAGTAGATGACTAAGATAACTATTTTTATATTACTTTAACTTTTTCTTATACATAAGTATATTTTGAAATATCTCTATATTATAAATGTATGTTTCAACGGATTTTCATACACTGAGCAAGCTTCATGAGTAACCAGTGACCAGACACAGACATTCTAGCACCCCAGAAACTCCTCCTGCGTAGGCTGACCATGTGTACTGTGACAGTAAAAAGTGATCCTGTCCCGTTTAAAACAGTACATCTGGTCAGCCTACATACTCCACGCACAAGATTCCATTTAATTTTGTTTTGTGGTCATTGTAAGTGATCTCTCTCTCCTTTTACTTTCTCTCTCTTTCTTTCTCATCCCTTCTCTCTTTTTCTCTCTCCTCCTTAGTCCGCTTGCCTCTTCCTTGTCTTCACTCTGAACTTGGCAAGACCACGTTTTGGTTGGCCTTAAGGTTCTGATCTCAGAGGGAAATGAAGAACACTTTCCCAATGTCTCTGGCAAAAGGGCCTCAGGGAGCAGATCCCACTCAGCCCGATGTGGGTCCCACACCCATTCTTGATGTGGGTCAGGAGAAGGTCAGGCCCACAGGGCCACGTGACTTGAGCAGGATTCCGCCAGTGGGGTTTCTCATCCTCGGCAGCATTCATATTCTGGGCCGTACAATTCTTTGCAGTGGGGCGTCCTGTGATTGTAAGACTTTCAGCAGTGTGTTCCCTAACCATTAGGTTCCAGCACTAACTCTCCCCTCCATCCATTGTGACAACCAAGTATGTCTCCGGATGTTGCCACATGTCCCCTGGCAGACACAATGGTCCCATTGAACACCACTTCTGCGGAGGGAGAGTAGCTTTCTCTGGGAAGGGAAGCTGGGTGGGCACCCATTCCCACGTGTTTTCTGCACAGAACAGGAGGTAGACCTATCACTGCAGCCTGCTCCTGCAGACCCACTCGTGAATCACTGTAGAGCTCACGATCAAGGGCTTTGCTTTAATTCTCACAAAAGAGTTTTGTGATGGGGTTCATAAAAATTGGGGGATGTCTGTGACACCGTGAGATCTATGTGAATGTCATAGCAGAACCAGAGGAGAGGAGAGCCTTCTGATGTCCCGCTAAGAACTGAATTGAGACTGAAACACCAAGGACTATTTTGGGGGCAATCTTGTCCTAGGTGCACGATCTTTCCTAAATGACTTCATCTCTTTAATCCTCGGCTTCCTCCAGTGCAAAAGATGATTACTAATAGCAGACAAACCAATAGATAATACATGCCAAAGTCCTGGGTGGACCATATTGTCATGCAAACCGGAGGTATTATTGAAATGCTGTCTTCAATAAATTGACTATGGAAGCTACTTGGGTGACTTCTAGCTTCTTAGAATGTCCCACTCAGATGTTTCTGGATGATTTATTCTGCAAATGTGGAGCATCATACTGGTTTTCTTCTTGTTCTCTTCCTCCCTCCCTTCCTCTTTCTCTTTCTTTTTTTTAGTTTGTTGGTTAATGTAAGAGATGTCAATGTTATGAAGAGAGGATGGTTATTTTTATTTTCTAGTATGTTCCAAGAAGCAAAAGAATTTCTTACCTAGCTAATTACCAATCTCTTCTGTTTCTGCTGTTAAAAAGAGAAAAAGAAAGAAAGAAGAAATAGAAAGGAAGGAAGGAAGGAAGGAAGGAAGGAAGGAAGAAAGGAACATTTTTAGTTCCTACGATTACTGGTGGGTGAGAGTCCTAGAAATGATATTCTCCTGATGAAAGCACACATTATGTCCCAACAGCACGTGATGTGTATATTCTCAGTTTTCTGGCTCTGCTCCACCTTGGTAATAACTCAACTGGTTAATTCAGTGGGATTTAAGCTTCTGGTCTTTGTCTGAACAAATCAGAATTTGCCAGAAAAAGGTTTGAACAAATTACGGAGCCCAGTCGTAGTCAAGGGTAGCTTATATCCCAGAAACAAACAAATGACCTAATCCGTGTCCAATGCAGGGGCTAAATGATTCACCTCTTAAAAGAGATTTATAGTCAGTGTTTACTTAGCAAGTGAAAGAGAGAAAATTTGCTGCTTGATCTAAACCAGTTGAAGGAAAATTTCAGAGTGTCACCTTTTGGAGCAAACACTGCTTGACTTTTGGAATAGATCCATGATTTATTACACAAGACCCTCTTGAGCGTTTTCGGTTAAGAATTCCGTGCTTGTTCCTTTTCTGTTTGTCAAAACAGGCTTTTCCTGGGTGACAGACAGTTCCTGTGATCGCTATCAGTTGATCTTTTTTTCATAGTCTTGTTTCAAATAGAACAGTTGCTGAAATGAGCGCGTACCTTTCCCGAGCAGTGCAATATAGCTCCTAAAAGATGTTTTTCTTCTCAGTGAAAAGCTTTGAGTACTTCCCGGAAAACCCCAGCATTCTTCAAGTTGAAGACCACGCTCATATTCATCGTGATTTACATGTGAATAGTAGAATCTACAGGAAATGAGAGAGAGAGAGAGAGAGAGAGAGAGAACTTTTATTATGTGCTTGGCTAGGAGGTTCTGAATGTTTATAGTGTGGGACCGGATACTGCAACAGTCTTTCTGTTGTTGTTAGGCAGGGCCCACATTCCCTTCCCACCCCACACCCCCACCTACAGCCTTGGCTTTGGAGTCAAAGTAGCCCTCTTGCCTACACTGAATAGGATGAGGGGAGGTAGTTCTTCTTTTCTTCCGCATCTTTCTACAGCTGGAAATTAAGGAAGCAAGGAGGCTGATTAATCACTTTCTAGCTCAGCACACTAATATGATTCTCTTTGCATCTTCCAACTGTGTCTGTTTTGTGTGTCGTAAGGACTTATGAAATTGTGGGGTGACCTCGTTTGAATGTGTGTTCCAGGCCCTTTGGGGTCTCCTGCACGGTATTGTTATTCCCACTGGCGAGCTGATCGTATGTCTGTGGACTTCTGCAGACACATGGATCGCGTGTGGGTGAATTGAGAGATGAGATGCACACGAGCGTGTGCTAAGGGAGAAGGAAGTCTTTTTCAGCTACATCCTCGGGCACACAGAGCCATTCCCTACGGTGATTCAAACTGCTTTTCAGTGGTGAGGTGCCAACCAACAGAAATAATAACTCAAGTCATTCTTCCTCAAGGATATCTGAGAACGCTGGCCACAAGCTCGCTTCTAAAAGCACAACATAGGAGTGACTAGAGCAAAATTCTTTCCCAGGGCTTCCTCAGATCACGCATCCCCAAACCACGGCCCGCACACATGAGTCAGCCTCCGGAGCTGACCATGAAGGCCCTGGCCACGCCTCTATTTCTAAAAGTCACTCGGAAAAAACTGGAAATCGTTTTAGAAGACAAAGGAAACAGGCTTTGTCCTCTCTTCTTTTTGTTTTCTTTTCTTTGCAAGGGATAAGAACAGACAGAGCGTGTGATTCATGTACAGCCCAAATCTGGAAATAAAACAAACACGGCCAAAGTCTTTCCTAAGTGGTAGGCACCGTCCTAATGCCCGCAGCCAAGGAATCTGCTCTGCACCAATGCTGTAGTGTGGAGGGTCTGGTGTCCACAACACAATGGGATCTGCGGTGTACCTCGAGCTCCCTAACTCTGAAAGCAAGAGCACTGAAACGATGTATTTTCCTGGATTTGAACCCACGAAATACAGCCCTGGAGTCCTGTACAAAATCTTATTGTTCAGGCATCAAACCGACGTAGGGCTCATTGTCAAGTTTAATTAAAATGCAGAGAACTCATGGTGATCGCAGATGATGGGATTTATCAGTTAATAATCAGCTCCCCCTGACCATGCACCCCTGACATTTTAAGGGCTTCCTGATGATCAAAGTTCAACCACACTTTATAGTTTCAGCAGTTCCACTGTTTGGATTTGTATTTACTTTCATTTCCCCTGGGCAGAGCTCCCTAATCCAGGCTTCAGTTTTTACACTACATTATTGAGCGTGGCTCAAATGATCCTATTCCAATAATAGCCATACCCGTAGTATGGGAGATTTTAAAAGAGTCTCTCTGCCCACTTTAAACAGAATTTCCACTGCCCTGAATTTCTTCTGTAGACACAGGAAACAATTATTGTTTGGAACTAACTAGACCCTGGAGGGATATGAAGCTCTGGCTGATTTTCCCCCATTATCAGACATGGGATTTGTTGTATCAGAATTAAGTAAAAATGGATGATGTAGTTGCAAATAACTACAGGGAAGGGAACATCTATCTGTAAGATCTTTATTAGATATGCTTAAATAAGATTGTACTCTGATCTTTGCTGACTGTTTACAAGAGAAAAATCATTACTCCTGGTTCCTAAGTCTACACATCTATCGTGGAAGAAGGCGCACAACATTTCAACTTCATTTTCTCCCTTCAATTTTCCTATGAGTATTCATTCAATATTTTGGCTGATAATACAATGAAAGAATAGGCTCTTAGCAGTTTTTCTAAAAATCAAGATTTATTTACTTCTTTGGATAATCAAATATTACTTCCTCAGAAAGTTCTTCCATGAACAACCCCTATGAAATACCACCAGGGGCCCGCCCCTCCTCCAATCTTGCTCCTTTTTTTTTTTTGCTCTTATACATTTTTCTTCAAAGCATTCATCAATAAAAGGTTAATATATTCATACACATATTTATTTACTACGTAGCTTAAAAACCTCTAGGACAATGCTACCCAACAGAAGTATGATGCAAGCAACATATAAAACTTAAAAAAAAAATTTTTTTAAGATCTATTTTATTGTTTGAGAGAAGTGGGGAGAGGGAGAGAGAGAGAGAGAGAGAGAGAGAGAGAGAGAGAGAGAGAGAGAGAAGAGGACCCAGAGCAGTCTCCCTAGTTGTACATCATTAGCTCTGACATGGTTTCATTCCACACAAGTGGACATGGGGCCACATAGGGCAGGAACGAGCTGGGGCGCCCCACATGGGAGGTGTGAACCTTTACCACTGAGCCATCTCAGCGGATGCTAGTTGTGCATATGGGGTTGGATGGGCCAAGGCCAGGAATCCAACCCCAGACCTTGCGATTGTGAGGCAAGTGTTCAACTTGCTGAGCCATTTGGGTATGCCCTAAAATGTTCTAGAAACCATATTAAAAAGGTAAACAGAAAGAGGCGAAATTAAGGAGCGCATACTAAGCACATAGTGAAGAGTCAAGGGAACAGCAAAGAATGTTAAAGTAAGAACCACAACTATTTAGCTGATGGTGTGTGTATGAGACGTCTTCTGCAATGTTGCGGGTGTTCTCTTTTCCCTAGCGTTTCTCTCTTGCCTACTGCTCTGAGTATCCAAATGCCAGGCAGGTCACTTTGGTCATTCATTCTGCCATTGAACGAGTTCTGCAGGGAAAAATACTGGCGACTCTCTCTGCCCACCCAGCCCTCAGAATGAACTCGTGAAAGTCTCATTCCTGCTTGCCCCCCACCCCCACCCGCCTCTGTTCTATGCTCTCTCCGTTGAATCAATTCTGGAGCTGCCTAATGAGTAATGGTTCATAACGTTTTTTAAAAGCTTGCACATCCCTTGATATTTTGGCAATACCTCTTTCCTTTTTTTCTTTCTGTTAAGTCCAGTAAAATAAAAAAAAGAACAAGAAAAGTGTACCTTCTCTGTGCCAGTTACTATTGAAGTCAGCATGACAGATGCACCGCAGGACACTGTCCCTGCCTTCAAAGAACTTTCAGTCCCATGGGGAAGACAGGCCAGCAAGCAGTAATTACTATGACACAGGAGAGTGGCAAAGGCAGACAAGGTGTCAATCTTGGCACTGCCACTTCCTAGTTACATGGGCTTGGGCTCATAACGATAATTTCTGTGCCTTAGTTTTCGCATCTTTAAAATGGGGATAATAAGAGCGGGCACCATATGGTGTTGTTGTGAGAATCAAATGATCTATGTCTACGTCTCTGCTTCTGCCTCTCTCTCTCTCTCTCTCCATCTCTATACATGTCTTCACTGCACCATTACACCCTATGTAAAATCCTTACAACACAGATGCTACCATTATCCCCACTTTACGGATGAAGAAATGGAGGCTTCCTGACAGAATTTGCCTGGAACATAAAGCTAGTGATTGGGGAACTGGGGTTTGAATCAAGGACTGCTTGATGAAAGAGGCTCCACCTTTGACTCTTATGCTGGGCGCGCGCGCACACACACTTTTATAAGCACTGAAGCAGTAAAAAGGTAGAACTTTGATCCTTACTGTCTTACCGTTCATGACGAACTTTTCCAAACAGATTCATCTCAACGTCTAAGAAACTCAGTTCCTGCCCCTCCCTCTTTCCTCCTCCCTCCCTCCTTCCTCCCCACTTCTTCCTTCCTTGCTCCCCAAGTCTCCTTCCTCTCTCCTTCCCTTCATCCTCCATTCACCTTTTTCTCACTCTTTTGTGAAACTCTCTGAGCCAGGCACATGTCACACATGGGGAGACGGGTGGGAACAGGACAAAGACCTGTGGTTTTGGTTTTTGAGTTCTACAGGGATAGAAATCAACAGGTCAGTTAATGACAAGCCACAGTCATTTTTGCAAAAGGTCCCAGAACTGTGGGAGGCACTGAGGTTATGAGGGCTGGGCGCCCCCGCCGAGCCACTGAAGGTAAGTACAGCCCTGCGTGCCAGGTGTGGCCACATAAGGGTGCACGGATCCCATCTCTTTCGGGCTCACAGGCCGGAGCCCCGCTGCCTCCAGCCTGTGTCCTGAGCCGCATCTCTCTCATCCTGAGTAGGAGGGGGCTGTCCCAGGCTGCTTATCCAGTGCGCTGTGTGCCTGTCGCGCTGTTTCAAGTGGTGGCCCCAGACTGTGTAACATACACTGAAATACACAGACATTTACACAGTCACACACATATATCTATACAACGGGTCCAACTCCACTGTCCAGTAACACTACCACTTTACGGGTAGTGTCAGTACTGTGTCGTCACAAGATAATGCTAAGCTCTCTCCCCCATCTTCTCTGGAATCACTACTGTCACTCATTTCACTTCTACCGAAGCATATACAGGTACCTAAGAACCCAGTCACACACAGTCTCGTGGCTATTATTTTGAGCCGACAGTTATCTGCTAGATCCATTTAGAATAAGAAAAATAAAAATTCTATTTTACCTTCCCTTTTTCCTTCTCTAATGTTCCTCCTGTATTTCTGCATATCCAGGTTTTTGACCTAAATTGTTTTTCTTTCTCTAAAGAACGTCCCCTCCAGTTTTACTGAGATACAGTGAACACACAGCACGGTATATGTTCAAAGTGTACAGCATAACGATTCAACTTAGGTGTATTGCGAAACGATTACCTCAGTAAGTTTAGTTAACATTCATCATTTAATATAGGCACACACAAAAAGGTTTTGTTTTCATGTGATGAGAACTCAGGATTCACTCTCTTAACAACTTGCAAGTATACCATACAGCTGTGCTAGCTGGAAGTTTGTACCCTTTGAATCCCTTCATCCAAACAAAGAAATTCTTTTAACATTTCTTGCCAGGCAGGTCTGACAACAAATTTCCTCAATTTGTGTTTCTCTCAGAAAGTATTTATTTCTCCTTCACGTTTGAAAGATAGTTTTGCATGGACAGAATTCTAGGTTGGTGGTTTTTTCTCCCAACACTTTAAATATCCCACTTCACTCTGTTCTTACTTGCGTGGCTTCCAAGAGAAAGTTGGACATCATTCTTATGTTTGCTCCTCCACAGGTAAGGTGATTTTAACCTCTAACTTCTTTCAGGATTTTTTTCCCTCAATTTGATTTTCTGTAATTTAAATATGATATGCCTAGTTTCTTTTAATTTTTTTTTATTAGAAAACATTTTTTTGACACTTATCCTTCTTGATGTCTCTGTGGCTTTGTGTCTGGAATTAATTTGGGGGACATTCTCAGTCATTATTGCTTCAAATCTTTCTTCTGTTGCTCTCTCTTGTTCTTCTCCCTGTTATGCCCATTACATGTATGCTACAGCTTTTATAGTTGTCCCATAGTTTTTGGACTTTATTTTCCCCAGTCTTTTTTCTCTTTCAGTTTATGAAGATTCTGTTGATGTTTTCCCCAAGCTCAGACATGCTTTCCTCAGCTGTATCCAGTCCACGAATAAGCCCATCCAAGGCACCCTTCATTCGTTGCTGTGTTTTGTTTTGCATTTTTATCTCCAGCATTTCTGCGGTTCTCTCTCAGAATTTCCATCTCCCTGATCACATTGCTCCTCTGTTCTTGCAGGCTGCCTGCTTTCTTCATCAGAGACCTAGTATAATAATCATAGTTGCTTTAAGTTCCTGGTCTGGTAATTCCAACCTCCCTGCCATATCCCAGTCTGGTCTGATGCTTGCTCTGTCTCTTCAAATGCTGCGTTTTGCTTTGTTGTATACCTCATGGGTTTTTTGGGGTTTTTTTTCTTTCCTTTTTTTCTTGTTTCTGATAGCTTGATTTGATGTACTGGGTAAAAGGAACTGCTGGAAATAGGACTTTAGTAATGTGCTGGTGAGGTGTGGCTGAGGGGAAGCATCCTGGAGTGAGGGACTTCCCTTCCTCAGGCCATTTGGGCTCTGATAACCCAGCAGGTTAGATGGTAACTAGTTTCTCCTGAGAACAGACCTTGTTAGCAAGAACGTGCCAAGTAAGGCCCCTTTCAAAGTGGTGCCTCTTCCGCTCCCCCTGCTGGAAGCACGCAGGACTTTTCTTTGATCCTGTGAGACCTGGCCAGTCTCCTGGAGGGAAACCCCGCGAAAGTGTGGGGTCCCTCCATGTCTGGGACCCCCTGCAGTGTTTGACGCTTAGATCTGTCCACACCTGACCCTCCACCAATTCATCAGTTTCGGACAGGTTTCCCAATTGTCGCTGGTTCCCTCTGATGCTGATGTTTCAGAAAGGTGTGATTTTCTGTATTCACCTGTCTGTCTCTCCAACTTGGGGGCAGCGGTTTGTTTCTCACAGATCTAAGAAGAGCTGTTCATTTTTCCAGTCCGTTCAGCTTTCTCCTTGTTGCTAGGACGGAGTGGCGACTTCTAAGCTCCTTATACGCAGGGCGAGACACCAGAAGTCTGCCTGCCAGTTTTGAAAACCAATACAGTGACTGACTAGGCTCCTGTTGGAAGTCTCAAAGGTGCTCGAAAGGGAAAGTGTGGACCCCTGTGCTGACCACATAGACGGAAATGATGTTATTGAAAAGCACAAGGGGCCCTCAGGCCAGCAAAAGGCCAGCTTGAATTCTGCTTCTCTCAGTGCCCAGCTGTGTGTCCCCAGGCCAGCCACTTCACTTCTCTGAGCCTCCTTTTCTTATTCAGAAACTGGGTATTGGGACATTTACCAGAGGCTGTGGCGGGGATTAGAGGTAATGTGTATAAAGTGCCTTCTGCATAGTCCCGGTTAGTTAAACATCATAGAGAGTAAACATTCTAGGTCATTGCAGAAGTAAAGTTTTTGGGTTTTTTTCTTTCCTTAACTACGAAAAGAAACTGAAAGAATACTCACTTAACTTCTGTAAGAACACAGGAAGCTACTCAAGGTTATCACAATGCAAACCGAGTTGAAGAATATGATGTGGAAAGAAAATTTGGGCAACGTAGCCAACAGAATTCAGCATCGAAGTCTCTCCAAAGATTCTGGGCACATGGGGCAAAGTAGAAGACCTTTCCCTCTTGGAGCCTCGTCTTCACTGGGGAGTTTCCACCTGAGGGAATCACGTTAGCATGTATTCATTGAGTAGTGGTCGTTAAAAGCAGTAAAATAAGTCTTTTTTTTTATTGTTAAATTTATTGGGGTGATATTGATTGGTAACTAAAATAAGTCTTAATCAGTTATTAGACACACTGCTAAAAATGTCTACGTACGGCTAAGCACCAGGGCTTCCTTTTGTGGCTGGGAAAATAAACTTATATGAAGCACAAAGATACCTCCTCCCCCTTTGGAAATATCCAACTTCTGTTTCCTCCCACTGTGAGGGAAGTGATACACTAAAATGAAGCGGTGGCTTCTTGTGGTTACCAGCGTCCCTGGGAGCCAGTCTGCCCCACTTGGGCAGCCTGGGCTGGTGCCCCTCCCCCCACCCCCTTATCCTCATGTGACCTGGTGTGAATTCAGTGACTTCTTTGAGCCTCTGTGTTCTCACCTGTAAAATGACAGTTGCTGCCAAAATAAAATGTAGATCATCCCTGGAAAGAACCTTGCTCAGTGCTCGGTGAAGGGTAAGTAATTTCTAAAAAAAAAGGGCTGGCGTCGTACATTTTCAAAGTCTAGAGGCTTCTCTGGAAACAGCAACGGAGAAAGTTGAAATGAAAGCAATGATTCAAAACAAATTTAAAAAGCTGGGTGGAGGGGAAGCCGGGATGGTTTAGCAGGTTAAGCACTCGCTTTGCAGCCCCGGGATCAGGGATCGAATCCTGGCTCTGGCCAGTGCAGACCCTTATGTGGAACTGGGGTGTTCTTCCCATACGGGAGGCCCCCAGTTCAGTTCTCGGTCCCTGGTTTGGCCCCTGGCTTGAGGGGGTATGTCTCCCATGCGGGAGGCCCCCAGCCCAGTTCCTGCCCTGCATGCCCACCCCCTCCACCTGTGTGGAATGAAACCATGTTGAAAGCTGATGATGTACAACTATGGAGACGGCTCTGGGCCTCCCCCTTCTCTCTGTCTCTCTGTTTCTGTCAAAAACAATAAAATAAATCTTAAAAAAAAAAAAAGCTGGGTGGAGAAGCATGGCATTTGGGCTGACCAGGAACAATCTTGTCCCTGGAGGAGAAGTCAACGCCCTCCCATGGCCTTTGCTTTTCCTAGACCACCTCTGCCTCTGGGCCGCCATGCTCAGAGATGGCACGAGGCTGGGGCAGAGCGAAGTGGAAGTGGGGAAAAGTGGGTCATTTTAAGAGGGGCCGGAGAATTTGAAGCGGGCTCTGCATTCTGGGCAGAACCGGGGACCCCAGCATGCAAGGAGAGGGCAAGAGGAGTCAGTGCATGTAGAGCTCTTACAACAGCATCAGGCTCCTGCTGAGCCCGGGTACACACCAGGCAGCTGCGTCTGTCACACTGCCCTTGCCACCCAGTTCCCAAGGGGCACAGCACTGCCCACATAGAGATCAAACTGGTTCTTGGGGGAGGAGGGCAAACCCTACTCTTTTTGAAGCACACAGATGTGTATAGTGCAGACACAGAGATAACAGTATATTGGTGGCATTAGCATTTCATGGGGGAGGAGCGATTAGAAAAAAATGTCTACAAGGTTGCCTAGGGGTACAAATGAAAAGCGTGCTGGCTAACACAAATGTCACAGGTGAACGTGGGAGAGGGCAGACTCAAGACAAGACTAAACTTGGAGGGCTCCCGGAGGGCGGTGGTGGTGGGAGTAGGGGCTTCCCGTGTGCAGTAAGCGTGCTAAAGGGGACATTTCCCCTGAGGCAGCAACATCACCCCCTTTGCTTCTTCCTCTTCCCAGTTTGGAAGGAGAAGAGCAGAGCTTATCTTGTGAATTTTGGATGTGCCAGTCATCTGCTGTGTGACCTTGGGCAAGCTACTGACCTCTCTGAGCTGCATCTATAACCTGGAGCTAGTCATGTGAGAGTCCCTGTAAATGTGTCTCATTTTTACACCGCCCTCCTGGTTCTATAAAAAGGCAGATGACCCAGTAATGGTTAAAATTTTCAGGAAAAAAAAAAAATTAGTTCCTTTGAGGCGAACTCCTATATACTGACATTTTATTAAAATTGTAGTCCTCTTTCTTCTTTCTAGCCTTCCCTTCCAAAGTGCTGGTTCTTAATTTTCTTTTAAAGTTTCGGATAATACACAAACTGTGGACACATTACGTGCAGTATCACACACACGTTATATGATTTAATCCTCACAAAACCCCATGAAAGCTAGCATTGGCTGTATCCAGTTGTTTATTTGTTGTTGTTTTTTTTTAAAATGGTAGCCATTCTCATAGTTTTGTAGTAATATCTTCTTGTGATGGTTAAAGGTGTTGAACATTTCATTTGCTTGTCACCAGTATGTGTTCTTTTATTTGTATCTGTTCAACTCTTTTGACCATTTAAACATTTGGGTGGTTTGTTTTCTTATTATTGAATTTTAAAAGTTCTAAGAATCATGGGCTGGACACAAATCTTTTGTCAGATACATGATTTACAAATATTTTCTTCTAGTTTGTGGCTTGTCTTTTCATTCCCTTAACAGGGTCTTTCACAGAGTAAAAGTTTTAAAGTTTGATGACATCCATTTTATAAATATTGGATAAATGAATGAATGGAGAATGATACACTTATTTAATTTACTGTCATTTATTAGTTTCCCCAAACCCCTTTATTTCATTCCTATTAAACAAATATCAGAATGTAAGAGTCACAAAGCCTGGACTTTTGTCTGTATATGATTGATCTCTTGCTGTGTGAGAAATTACCCTAAAACACAGCAGCTTAAAATAAACATTTCTCATCTCCCACACGCCCTGAGGTCAGGTATCACTGGTGCAGTTTGGATGAACGGTTCTGGCTCAGGGTCTCTCACAAGTAGTCACGACACAGTCAAGATGTTGGATGGGGCTCCAATGTCTTAAGGGCTTGAGTCGACTGCTTTTAAGATGCACACTCGCATGGCTGTTGGCTGGAGGCCTCAGTTGCTCACCACGTGGACTTCCCATGATGCTGCTTGAAGGTCCTTATGATATGGCAGCTAGCCCCCAGAGCCGAAGAGTAAGGAGAAAACTGCAGTGTGTTTTATGATGACTCTCAGATGTCACCCAGTGTCATTTACATAATATTCTTCTCTTAGAAACCAGTCACTAGGGCCAGCCTACCCTCCAAGGGAGAGGAAATATTAGCCTCTGCTGTTGAAGGGGGTAGTGTAAAAAATTTGGTGGGTATATTTTAAAACCATGATTGTTCTTTTCTGTCAAGGTTATGCTCCTAGCATCTAGATATGCCTGGGTCACACAGCACGAACTCGATCAGAGCTGGCTCCAGGGTGTTAAGCCTTAAAGGTTGTACAATTTGGGGCCTTTCCTTAGGAAAGAGAATACAAAATTAGTTATGAAAGTAAATACCGTATTTTCTGGTGTATAAGACGACCAGGCATATAAGACGACCCCCTAATTTTACAGTTAAAACATAGGTTTAGGCCTATATTCGCTGTATAAGACTACAGCCTCGGAAGTGGGGGGTAGTCTTATACAGTGAATGTAGGCCTAAACCTATGTTTTAACTGTAAAGTTAGGGGGTCGTCTTATACGCCCGGTCGTCTTATACGCCGGAAAATACGGTACTTATTTAGCATAGAAGAAAAAAAATACTACAAATTACAAAATGTTAAAAGCTGAAAAATATCACTAACATCAAAACAATCTCCCAAATAACATCTTAAAAAAAAAAATTTAACTATCTGGCTTTTCTTATAATACCCTTTTTTCCCTATATATTTTGGCCACATAGTTTTGGATTGCCTGTTAATATGACCATGATTTTGGATTATCATCTCCTATAGAGAGATTACTGGAAAGAGAATTTAGTCTTTATACCATTGGGATTGCTAAAAAAGTTTCATTACCGTCAATTTAGAAAAGTTTCTTTTGACTTCACTGCTTCTTCCTGGTAAAGAGATGTACATTTTTAGGACTGCAGCATCAAACTTGGGATAATATCTGCCATGTTTCCTCACATATGACTTCTAAGATTTTTAGGCATCCCAACTTTCTTGCATGGCGATGATCCTTGAATACTCTTTGAATGATGACACCCACTCATCACTTTGTTGTTGCAAAGTGTGTGTTTCTAATGATGGAGTGTACATTTATCTTTGTCAATACCAATATTTCAGCAAGAACCTTACTTCTTTTTCCTGAGTGATCGCATCATTTACTCCTCTCTACTAATCAGATTATTGTAATGGTTATTAATTTGATGTGTCAACTCGATTCAATCATGGGTTGCCCAGAAATTGGTTAAACATTGTTTCTGGGTGTGTTCTGTTGAAGGTGTTTCCAAATGAAGTTACCGGTAACATTTGAACCAGTGGATGCT
>PVKE010014785.1:0-34420 GCA_004027555.1 Craseonycteris thonglongyai
TTCCCTTCCATCACCATACATCTGGTGCCCACTCCCACCTCCCCATACTACTCTCCCTCCCCCCTCCCCCCCCTCCAGGTAACCAACAAACCACTGAATTTGTCCATAATGCTGGTGCCCTCTCCCACCTCCCCTCCCTCTCTCCTTCCCCCCTCCTCCCCTTCTCTCAGGCAATCACCAAGCTATTGCGTGTGTTTATAGGTCTCTGTGTCTTTGTTACTTTCAGTTTTATATTCCACCTATAAGTGAGGTCATATTTTTCCTGGTTCTTTCAGTCTGACTTATTTCGCTTAATAAAATGGTTGACCTAGACCTAACCAATTTTTATTCATCCCCTGAACTGGGTACATTGCTGCCTGAACAAAATTGGAGTTTTGTTAGCAAGGAAGATGGGAAGAGTGGTTGTGGATGGTTAATCAGTAGCGTCAATTATAGCCCTCAAGAATCAATGTCTTTAACTCAGGTCTACTTCATGGAGTTTTGAATCATTTATACAAACACCTACAAAACATCTCAAACTTTTCAGATTTCACGAACTCATCATTTTCCCTGATGGTCCTCTGCCTAAACCCCGGGGTCCTGCCCTACTATATATACACACCTCTTCCTATTTTGAAGAAATGAATGGCATTGCTATTTATTCAGTTGCCCCAAATATAAACCAAGGTGTAATCCTTAATATCACCTACCCCTTGATGTTCACATTTAGTCAATAGTAAATTTGTATCCAATGTATCTTCTAAATATGGCTTAGATCTTTTACTTTTCTTTATGTTCCCTTGTGTAGAAACAAGCCAAATCACCAAATTATTGCTCTGTCAATGAACTACCACATTATATAATCTTTACAAAGTTTACTTATTTTAGTTTTAACACCTATAATGGGACTGTTTATCAGTTTTAATAAAAATTTTGAATTTTAGTTACTAATGGAGAGCACATTAATATATATATATATAAACTATATATATATATATAGTTTATTAAATTTATTGGGGTGACATTGGTTAGTAAAATTATATAGGTTTCAAGTGTACATTTCTATAATACATCTATACATTGCATTGTGTGCTCACCACCCACAATCAGTTCTCCTTTCATCACTATATGTTTGATTCCTCCTTCTTCCTCTACCACCTTGCCTACCCCTCTTGCCCTCTGGTAACCACTAAACTATTGTCTGTTTCTATCAGTGTTTGTTTCTTTCTTTGTTTGCCTTGTTCCTTTGTAGTTTTCAGTTTCATATCCCACATATGAGTGAAGTCATATGGTTCTTGACTTTTTCTGTCTGATTTATTTTGCTTAGGATAATAATCTCAAGATCCATCCATGGTGTCACAAATGGATGTATTTCATCTCTTCTTATGACTGAGCAATATTCCAGTGTGTATATGAACCACAGCTTCTTTATCCAATCATCTATCGAAGGACACTGGTTGTTTTCCACTTCTTGGCCACCATGAATAATGCTGCATTGAATATTGGGGTACATACTTCTTTATAGAGAGATGTTTTCAGATTTTGGGGGGTAGATACCCAGAAGAAGGATTGCTGGGTCATATGGTAATTCTATTCCTAATTTTTGAGGAACCTCCATGCTGTTTTCCATAGTGGTTGTACCAATTTACATTTATGCTAGCAGTGTGTGAGGGTTCCTTTTTTCTCCACAGCCGCTCCAACAACTCTCTTAATACAGGAGAGTATGAAGCAAAACTGACATACCAATACTTACTGGAGAAGAGGACACAATCCTGAGGGAGGGAATAAGGGAATAAGGCAGAGAACGGGGGAAAGCAATACAAATTGGTGAGTTGCCAAATTTAGGCTCACCTTCTCAGAAAAGATTGCTAGCTATTGTGGGACATCTCCTGAGTGGCCATGTGGGTCCACCGCTTCTTAGAACAACCCTCTGTGAAAGAAAAATAAGGGCACGCTATTTATCTGCAAGTTTGCTTTCATCTTCTGGCTCATTAGTGAAGGCCTGCCCTCCAGGGCATTGAGTCCCCCACACGTGCCTGTCTTATGACTCTGTCCTTCTGTGCAACTACTAGCTGGGAAAACCAGAGTGTCCATGGGGTTCAGTCAGGTTGGCCTTGAACACTGGACCTGCTGCAGCTCCCACACAGCTGGCACAGAGAAGTTTGTGCCTAAGCCCAGTCTTTATCCCGGAGGAGGCTGAGAAAATTGGTGATGTTAGGATATGAAACAATAATGGCAGCAGCTGGGATGCGAGCCACTGCTTGGACTGCTCCAGCCTGGGAAGGAAGGCAAGTGGCCAGCGCTAGAGTGTATGTGAGTTGATCAGCAAGGTGCGTAAACTGAGCTCAATGCATAAACTAAGGATCATGTATGACATGACAAATGGATGAAAAGATCCTAAAAGTACTTAAAAAGTGGAGGAAAATAAGAACAGAGAAAAGTACATATAACAGAATTCTTTCAGCGACTGCTGATATTTTCTGGGTATTTTTTGAATGTCATTTCTACTTTTTCAAAATGTGATCACTTTTTGTTTCACCAATAGTCATAAGACCCACAATTTGTTTTTCCCAGGATTAAAACATTTAAATTTCTATGTACTTCTCTGTGGGTGAAAGGTCTCTATTTGAAAAACAAAACTTCAAAATTACTAGAATAAAATTTTGAAGAATATTTTTATGATTTCAGGTAGGAAAAGATTTCTTAATCAGAAAACAAAAGCACAATTTATAGGGAAGAATAATTGACATTAAAATGTTTTAATTCCGGGGAAGCTGGCTTAGTAGGTTGAGGGCCTGTTTTGCAGCTCCAAGATCTGAGGATTGAATCCCGGCTCAGGCCCATGTGGACTCACGTGCTGAACTGCAGTGTGCCCCCAGTTCAGTTCTTGCCAGGGCCCATGTAGGAGGCCCCCAGCCTGTTCCCGCCCTGAGCAGCCCTGCATCCACCTATGGAGTAAAACTATATCGCAAACTGATGATGTACAACTATGGAGACTGCTCTGGGCCCTCCCCCTTCTCTCTGTCTCTTTCTCTCTGTCAAAAAAATAATCAATAAAAATAAATCTTTAAAAAATGTTTTAATTCTGTGCATGAATTAGACTGGGAGAAGATATATTAAGTGCATATAAGCAGCAAGGCTTAATATCCTATGTAAAGAATAGCTACAAATCAACAAAAAAATCCAGATAACCAATAGTAAAATGGGCAAAGACTACAGAGGCAAGTCATAGAGTAAGAAAACTTAATGGCAAATAAACCTAATGGGTAATTACAGAATGCAAATTAAAATCAGTTACCATTGCATACCCATCATATTTGTGAAAAGGAAAAAACCTGACAATATCTATGCTAGTGAGAATATAAGTAATGAGAGTATAAATTGGTAGAGCAAGTTTGAGGAGCAATTTAGCAAAGTCTATTAAAGTTGAAAATGTACATATACTACTACAACACTACAATTTTGTTTCTAGACACATATCCTAGAAAACACTTAATCTGTGACCCTGCAGTTAGATGTAAGAATGCTTATAGCAGCATTGATTGAAATAGTAAAAAATTGAAAACAACCTACTGTTCATCAATGGGAAAATGGATACACTGCAGAAAAATTATAAAATAGGATGTAAACAAATGAACTACAGCCTCATGTTGAATGAAAAAGCATGTTGCTGAATGATACACATTAAGTTTATATAAATTGAATATGACAAAAATGTGAACATTTCTGTAATATGATTGTTTAGTGAGTTCTTGTTTATTTAAACATTCTTTTTTTCTGCATGATTGAAGACTTCATACTAAAGCATATAAAAAGAACAAATATGAAATAAAAATTATACGCTTAATGAGATTTAAATAGAAATTTTTAATTTAACCAAACATAACCTAAAGTTAAATTCAGAAGCATGCAGTATTAATTAGAATTGGTTGGGGAAAAAAGTCCTGTTGTGTATAAAATTTTTATTTATAACCCCAAACAATACAGATCTGCTGGCTTGATAAGAGTCTGCAGAATGATTCTACATTAAAAAAGGAAAGCAAAAAAGCAGTAGAAAGGAAATGAGCAGGCCCACTCTAATGGATAATCTGTTTAGAATGCCTGTCACAGCATTTGTTGATGCTGTTGATGTTTGCCAATATCTGTGTAAAGAGGTGTTTTAGGCAGGATACTTTTTAATGGCTGGCACAAAGAACCAAAATGAAAGTAGCTTAAACAAAGAAAAAGTCTATTTGTATCTCACATTACAGTCTAAGTAGTTCATGACTGAAATAGCAGGTCCACAGTGACAAGGACCTAAACTCTGTCCTCAAAACATCCTCCTCTTATGGTCCAAGATGGCTGCCCCCAGCTTTCATCTCATGACCACATTTCATCTAATAAGAAGGAGGTGCAAAGAAAGTAAAGGGATATTTCCTTGTTAAGGACATAACTAGTCAGTTCTGCTCATATTCCATGGCTGCACCTGGCACCAAGGAGTCTTAGAAAGATAGTCTTTGTTCTGGGTGTCCACGTACACAGCTAAAATGCAAGCATGCTAATTCTAAGTGCATAAAGGGAGAATGGATACTAGGAAACAATTTGGAATCTCTGCTCAAGTGACAAAATTCATTCTTTAGCAGTAGGTATGAGACAATTCTTAGGGAGGGAAGTGCCTTGTTTAGGAAAATATCTGTATGAGTCATTTGGGTATGAAAATATAGGCAGCACAAGCAAACACTAGAAAGCCAAGGTAGAATAAAAGGAGTCTGGATGTTTCTCTGCATAGATAAATAAATGGGTTTGGATCCCCCCCACCCCCACCCCCTACAAAGAGGAAAGGAGGAAGGGTAACGAACGATGTTGCAGAAGTCTGGACTCCCTAAACATCTCATCTCTCAAGTCTGCCACTCAAAAAAAGGCTGTGTGGTGTTGGGTTTTGCGTATGGGTGTGTGGGGAAATCCAGGAAATGGCTGTTTCATGTGCGAGCCAATACTGTGCATGATGGAAAGACCACTTGAGAAAATGAACAGTTCATGAATAAAAGTGCTGGGAATCACCATTCAGCTTTCCACTGGCTTGTGGCTCTTGAAGCCAGTTTTGAAAGAATTATTTTCTAAGAGTCTCCTGGGTGTTCATGATGAATGAATGTCTGGCAGGCCTCATTCATATCTATCAGACATGGAATACGCCTGAAGTCTAGAAAATACACAAGACAGGCTCCATCTGCCGACCTTGCTAAACTCAGCCCGATCGTGGGGTAGGTCAGTCATGTGCCTCTTTACGCAGGTGTCTCTCTGTCACCAAGAGAGAAAGTGCAACACCAAGATTCTACACCAGAACACTGAAAACTTAGATTTATTTGAGAATTTTGGTGAAAACTGTCACAAAGGAATCCAAACTTTTAAATGTTAGCCATGGCTTTGAAAGTTTTCTAAAAATTGACTCTGGGATTTAAAGAAATATATCATTTGGGGGCTTAAACTAAAAAGATATGTTTAAATTGCTATTATTGAAAAAGTTCTTTGTAGACTCAGCTAAATGATATTCATTCATTCATTCATTCATTCATTCTCATTCATTTATTTATTCACTATAATAGGTGATATAGGAAGATAATATGTATTAACTATGGTCCTTGCTCTCATGTAGCTTTCCATGAATTGATAGGTTCATTCATTGGTTCAGCAAATATTCACTGAGCACCTACTATACGCTTACCACTGGACCAGGAACAAGGGACGAATGGGGAATGAGAGATATTTCGAGACCTCAGGAAGTGTACTATGGGTGAGGCAGACGTGCAAATAAACAACTAGAAGACAGTGTGATGCATGCTATTAAAGAGAAGAGTTTAAGGTGTTATGCTTGTTGATTAGCAAATGTACAACTTTTAAAGCCAGAGTTATTTGGGGGTCTTTAAGATTAAAACAAACAAACAAACAAAAAAACCTGCTGACTGAGAGAGTCCTCCTAGGTTTCAAAGCATCTGTGATATCTCTGGTATTGTTTACAGAACAGAGCCTGAGAAAATCTTTGCTGCTAACAAGCCAGAATTTAGTTTATAATTAGACAAGAGGGCTCAACAACCAGGCGTGATGGAACATTGCCGAGAATCTTGAAGAGGTCCAAAGGGAAACAGTTTAAAATTAATTAAAATTTTGAGGTTTTAAAAATGTCCATTTATTTTCCATGGAAACCAAGCTTACCCCATTGTATATTTACCTGATTTAATCACAGGTAGTGACTATTAAACACTTACTATGTGCCAGCCAGTGTTAGACGCTTTATATACATTATCTTATTTAATCTTTATAAACATCTGGTGTGGGAATTCTTAGTTCCATTTCACAGATGGGAAAACAGAGGCTCAGAAAGTATAACTTGTCTCACTTTACACTGTGAGTGGGGCAGACCTGAGATTTGACCCCAGAACCTGAGATTCTAAGCCCTGTGCTCTTAGTCCCTATGCTATAATATGTCCCAGACTCTACCATTTTTACAGCTATTTGAGCTCTCTAGTCATTGTTTATCAGGTATACCCAATCTTTTGGTTTCCCTGGGCCACATTGGAAGAAAAAGAATGTCTTGGGCCACACGTAAAACACACTAACACTAATGATAGCTGATAAACTAAAAAAAAAAAAAAATTTGCAAAAAACTCATAATATTTTAAGAGTTTACAATTTTGTGTTGAGCCATGTTCAAAGTTGTCCTGGGCCGCATGTGACCTGAGGGCCACATGTTGGACAAGCTTGGTTTACATGGTATACTCTCCTGACTACATCCAAAATGCATGTACACTAAAATACTTTGTAATGAACATGTAATGAAAATGTAATTAACATAAAGATATAAAGAAAATCAAAAGCCCTTTGAGGCAGGGATAAGATAACCACACAAAAGTAATCATTTTTCACAAATGTTTGTTGAATGATCAAATAAAGGAATTAAATTGAAAGTAGAGATTTAAGTTTGGCAGTTCCTAGAAACTAGAGCAAAAAGAGAAACATTATTAATTATATATCTAACATAAGGAAGCATATAAGCTTAGCAAAACAAATTATTGTGTGGACTTTAATAATGGGGAATATATGATGATATTGCCTACTGCAGTACTTCTGAAGAAACAGAACTGATCTATCATCTATCTATCTATCTATCTAAAAGTTATTTTTCTAATACCTTTTAAAAAGATCATAAATCCTTATGAAGCTTTTCTGCGAAGAGCTAGGTTAATATGCTTTAGGAAAGTCTTTTTTCTGTTACACTGATATGATGGATGATTCTGGCTCTTAGTTGGGGGGTGCGGAATGGGGGCGGGAAAGCCCTCTGCACAGAGAAGAGGGCTCTGTACAAGGAAAGAGTGTGGTGTTGGAAGGCTGATGGGTGTTGGTTCAAACCCACTACTTGTACTTTGTAGCTCTTGGCTTTAAGCAGCCCCTTAGCTTCCTCAGCTGTGAAGTAGGGAATAGGATATATTTTGGAAAGTTTTTGTAAGTAATAGAGTAATGATATGCAAATGGCAGGTCAGTACATAACAAGTATAATGATTATTATCTAATTTTTTTTTTTTTTACTCCTCAATTTGTAGCCATGGAGGTCTAAATTAAGATGTAAGATTTACCTCAATTCTCTTTAGTTGCTTTTTGGTTTTACAAAATTTATTTTTATTAAAATTTTTTTTAATTTTTTACTGTGAAGTAGGTTTGGAATTTACTAGATAATATGTGCTTCACAGAGATAGGAAATGCATGTCTTATATACTTGCCTATAACTAGTTGTTCATCTAGCAACTGGCCCAGAACAAGGCCTCAATAAATACGTATTGATTGAATGAACGCATGTCTTAATGAATGAGGGTGAAGTGGGGAGGGCTTCTGCTCATAACTACCCTCTTCCTCATCACATTATGCCATCAAGGTTTCTGATTTCAAATATTAGAAGGATTACATTGGACCCGAGGATACAAAGTGATATCACATTGTAGTATATTCCTCTAATATTACATTGTACCTGAGCGTGAGGCCTTCTATTTTCGAAGAGTCCAGGGGGCTCAACCCTTCCTACTTTGTCACTGATGTGGTTGATATTCACAGCCTCTTCTTTCTGTTATTGCTGAAGGTGTTTGATTTTTGTTCCCTTCTCCATCTTCCATTTCAGGAGGGAGATGACTCCAGATTAGACTTCATATGTGGCAGCTATAGACGAGTTTTGCTCGTTTTATCAAGTAGATAATGGCTTTGCTTTCTCAATATAGTGCATTCATCAGTTAAGCTCAGGGAAGCCCACATTTGCAGATAGATGGTTTAATATTATGCTATAAGAACAACACTTTAATAAACTATCCATTAATGAAAAAGTCCATGATTTGTTGAATTAATTACTGGCTATGAATTCACAGAGAAGATATTATCAAAGTGATTCATAGAGACTGGTGTTCAGACCTGAATTTTTAAAAACAAGTAGGAAAATATATTAATAAACTAGGTATTTAGTAGTCATACATGGGGAATAATAAAATCAGAAAGGATGAGAGAAATTTTCAAAAATTTTTTTTCAGAAAAAGAAAATAAAGAGGTGGCACTGACAAAATTAAACCCAGTAATTAAAAAATAATGAGTAATGATCTGGCTTTTTTTATGCAATAATGCGAGGCTTTGTTTTAATGATAATCTGATTGTCTTTGATAAGTACAGTAGCAGGGAGGGACAATACTTTGAACATGGGCTTTGTTAAAATAACAAAGCATTGCTTCTTTTCAGCCTTTCTCATGCTATCTAATTGCCAAATCTGATAGGCACTCTGCCTTCCTCCGCCTGGAGACAGAAAAGAGGGGAACTGGGCTGGCATCTTGTGTCTGAAATGATTCATCATTTTACAGTGAGATGTGTCTCCCCAAAGTGTCACCTTGTCATATCCTCCCAAATACAGTGCATGGTGATGAATCATTTCAGAGTATGAATTTATTTCTGAAACATAAAGCCTCAGAGATTGGTACAGATACTCAGCTTATTTTGTGTGGATTGCTTCAGTCCTACTTGTAAGACAGGGGTAGTGTCTGGGCTGGACCAGGGGAGAAAAGGAAGTCTCAGAAGCTACAGACAGCATGGTCCAGGAAGGAAGAGTTTAGACCCAACTGCAGAGGTACCAGAGAGGCCAGCGGTGAGCAGGTTTAAATATCAGCCAGGAACCCAAGAGTGTGAAAAACAATCTTATTTTCTCCATTTTGCCAAGCTGCCAATAAATTAAATTTTGGTCGTGACTGGGACTCTGCCCAGTGTTATGTCAAGCTCTTCCACATGAAGCTTCACCAACCATGGGACACCAACCAGCGTGTCCACCATTGGGACACCCATTGTGCCAGCCTGCAGGGGCCCTCCCTGCACTTCAGTGGTTTCTCTACCACACTCAGAGTCCCCGAATCTTTTGCAAGACTTGAAACCCATGGGCTTGGAGCCCATACTTTCTAGAAGCTGTTTGAAGCTGTTGCCTCAGAAAATTTCCCCACTACCCGAGGCAGAATGGTGCATGAGTTCTCACTGACCTTCCACTTTTCAGTCTTGGGAACATCCTCCCTCTCAAGCAGGAAATGCTAGACGAACCCAAAGGCAGACTAAACACTCAAGGAGGGCGCCGGCAACGCAGGGGTACATACACACACAAATAGACACACGCAAGCATGCACACACACACTTTTAAAAGAATGGATATTAGAAAACAGTATTTTATTGATCAAAAGGAAAAATCTAAATTTAATTAGATTTTATTGATGTGATGAATTAGCATTGTTTCTACTTTGAATTGTGTTTGGAGAATGGTGGTATTGGCAGCACCATATTCCTCTCATTCTCAGTGTCTAAGAGTCTTACTCTTACCCAGAAGGCATTTCTCTTCTCTCTCTCAGGTTACCAGTAAGATAAGATCTCTTTGAAGAAGTCTACCTTCTGCTCTCTTCTTAGTTGTGTGTGTGTGTGTGTGTGTGTGTGTTGGGGGATGTGAGGTGGGTGCAGGGGTGAGTACAAAGAAAAGGGAATACATAGGATTTATCTGCTTGCTCGGAGTGCTGGCTTTTTTGGAGGGAGATGGGACATCAGAGGGACAACACACGTTAATGATTGTCCCATTGATATCTTGTTGCACTGGTCCTGGTTAGAAGGGATAGAAGCAAAATTTGAAAACTGTGTTTAGTTCTTTTGGGACCAAGGCAAGGAATTATAATTGCCAAGTTAAAGGGGGTGTGTGGGATGCATTTTTACGGGTAAAATGTTGGACTGTTTTTTTCTGCCCATTTATTTCAAACGAGGGTGATATTTTCTCTTATTTGTCTTAGTGGGAAAAAGAGCTCTTTTGCAATGATCTTGTCAACATGCAAGATGTATTCTTAGTATAAGATAATATTGAAGGTCAACTACAATGGAAAAAAATATAAACTCAGAATAGCCATGTGAAAAAAAAAATGTGTTCTTTTAGGAAACAAAATGTTTAGTTACTTTTTGTAATTGTGCCACTTAGAATGTAATACTTTTTAAAAATTTTGTTTATTGTTTGAGAGAAGGTTAGAGAGACACAGAGAGAAGCAGGGAGGGTCCCAGAGCAGTTTCCATAGTTGTGCATCATTAGTTGTGACATGATTTCCTTCTACACAGGTGAACGTGGGGCGGGGAACACGGGGTGGGAACTGAACTGGGGGCCTTCTGCATGGGAGGTGAGAACCTTCACTGCTGGGCTCAGTGGTTACCAGTTGCACCACAATTCAGCATATGGGTTTGCACAGGCCAGAATTTGAACCCCGGGGTCTCACACTTTTGAGGAAAGTATTTAACCTGTTGAGCTATTCCGGCATCCCTAGAATAAAATATTTTTTAAAATACATATTCTGTTCTACCCTGCCTTTTAAAAGGAGGATGCAGGACACGATTTACCTCTCCCCACAGCGCTTGAAAGCTCATTCTCACCTGGACTTTAATACTAAGTACAGTCTTCTCATTTGGGGGAGTGCTTTGGTCTCTTGCATTGCTGTCACCTTTCACTTTGCTCTTAAGTTCTTTTCTGGTTTGCTGATGATATTATGCTATTTATCAGTGGGGAAACCAAGCATGACAACTAGGTAGGTAACCTACCAAATAACAGCGAATGGGCTTTGGAGGAGGACCTATGCCCAACTGCAGTACAGAGACTTTGTTGTAGTTATTTATACGACATAATCAACTTCTATTGAGGATGGCCTATTAAATACATGTTAGGCACAGTGTACTTAGTGTCCTCAATTAAACAGAATGAGACACTAAGCGATTGATAATTTAATCCCCTTTTTACAGATGTGCAAGTAGATCCCAGAGGAGTTCAGAGACTTGCTTGATGTAGTCAGGAGTCACAGTTCTTAAACTTCACACAGGTTTTTCAAAGGATGGGTCTCAATTCTTTGATGGGTTATGATATAAATCTAGTAGTTCAAGGCCATTGTTTTAAAGAATTAGAGTAAAATAAAATAGAAAACACCAGAATAAGTGACACAGGAAAAGCTAAGTATTTTCTCAGAAACTTTCATTTCAGTTATGTGTATATGAAAGTGTGGTGCGTTTATGTGTGTGTGCATGTGTGTGTGTATACTGTGTCATGATATAAAATTTATTTATTACTCTGACTGACAGTTTAAAATATTTGAAAACTCTGCTCTGCACAGCACTCTGCCAGAGAGCAAGGTTGTAAAAATGTGACTTTTAGAAACATGGCTGATACCAGAACTCCATACAACCAAAGCAGATGAGATGAATGGTCTAATATTTATTCCAGAAAAGCTAGAATTTCATTATAAAATGTAGACATAAAACTATTGATGGAAACCATGTCAAAAACTGATGACATACAACTATGAATGAAGACTGCTCTGGGCCCTCCCCCTTCTCTCCCCGTCTCTCTCTGTAAAAAGACAAAAACAAAAACAATAAAAACTATTGATAAAGCACTTGTGATATATAATTGAATCAAAGAGACGTTCAGAGACCATCCCAAGTAATCATTTAAATCACATAAATAGTTAATAGACATTGTCTATTTTACTCCAAAGGACAATAGCTGCTATTTATTCAGAATTTATTATATTCTAGGCCCTGTTCTAAACACTTTGCTCACAGGTTATCTTTAACCCTTCTAACAACTTATGAGGTTGGGTTTATGACCACAATTTAAAATGAAGACATTAGGCTATGGAAAGGCTGACCAAACCCAGGTTGATTCTGCAACATCAGGCTTAATTCAGAGAAAGGGGTAGCCATACCCTACCTTCCCTCAGAATCTCTTCCCTGGGTGTTTAACAACTTTATTTATTTATTTTTTTCTGATTAAAGGATTTTCTCTGAATCTAATTTAAATTGCTTATGCTGCAGTCAAAGCCCTTTCCCTCTTTGTCTCCTTTGGGGCAGCAGAGAACAGCTGGTCACCATCCCACTGACAATGATGCCTTGTCAAGTAGGGGACAGTAATTGTACTTCTTCAGAACCAATACTCTCAGCTCCTTGAACCATTTTCCCTTGGCCTTATTTCTCCCAACCCTTCAATTAGTTCTTTGTTTCTTGCCCAGTCCTTTGAGAATGGCTTCATAACTTAACTGCTTACCAGCACTGGACGTGGGACAGGACAAGGTTCAGGCACTTCTGGCTTATACTCCATTGAATTTCCCTAACATGGGCACCACTGGGCTGACTTCTAGTCTGCATGTAGCCTCAGGGGCTCCTTTCCTCCACACTCAGATCATAGCTCCCTGTAGAGGGCACAGGGACCTCCAGTGAACCTCACCTCATTCTGTGGACTTCTTATCCTTGCCCTTCCCCTTGGTATGCCCCTACTCTCCAGACACTCTCACAACTTTCCCATCCTTAAAGACTCTGCTCAAAGGCTCAGCTCTCCTTGACGACCAGGAGGATGGACTTCACCTACCTCTGACTACTTACACAACTTTCCCTCCTTCCGATGGGTGTTGTGAGAACTAAATATATTAACCAATGTAAAGGACTTAGAACAGTGTATGGCACGTACCACGCTTGTTTTGATTAAGTTGGTTCTCAAGTTTCGCTCTTGCACTTTATGCCCCAGTGAATAACCTTGAATGTAGGAGTAATAGTCGAATATTTAACAATCCTTACAGCACAAGCATTGACCAATCAGAACCATGCTGGTTGTACAGTCTCAGTCGCAAGCTTTTCCTCTTGAGTTATTGGATTGCAACAAGGTCTGGAGATTTGGGGAAGGGACTGGATGACAGAGCAGCCATAAGGTACCTCGGGGGTTCAGGGCATCAGTATTTACCAACACATAGGAATTTCAATACTTTAACAATCAATACAGCAGTTCTGGAGCATACCAGGTAACTATATCTCTACATTCAAATATCAATGCACACATCTGGACACATACCTTTTATGATAAATTCCTGGAAGTGGAATTGCTAGGTAAAAGGTTATGCACCTTTGCAACTTGTCCTCCTTTGATGTTGTAAAAATTTTTATCTCCACCAACAATATATGAAAGTGCTTATTACTTCATTCTCACTGGCACAATATGTTAGTGAACATCTTATCTTTGCCCACCTGATAGGTGCAAAATGATATCTGAGTGTGGTTTTAATTTGCATTTCTCTCATTATGATTAAGTTTGACTACCTATTTTATGTGCTTAACAGCCATTTATACTTTCTATTTTGTCCTTTATTATGGTTCTTATTGTGATTGAATTTGAATCTCTTTTTATGTTAATGGTCATTTGTTCTTACTTTTCTCTGTACCATCTTTTTTAGGTGTTACACATTTTGTGTGTGTGTTGTTAATCCCTGTCTTATTGATTTCTAGGAGGTCTTTATATATAATATGCTATTCATTATTTTATTTAACTGTAGAGATTTTTTCTCACAGTAGACTTGATGCTTTGCTAGAGTTAGAGATACAGACATTAAAAACAACACCACTATAGTATTTGCCTCCAAGGGGCTTACAGAGTGGTGAAGGAGACAGATAAGAAAATAAACAATTGCAATAAAGAATAACAAGTGCTTTGAGGGCTCAGAGGAGAGGCCATGTTCATGTGGATTATGTTTGATTAGGGAACTCTGCAAAGGGTATGCAAACTTTTAAGTAGTGATAATTTATAAATGTTCTATGTGCAAAGACTAATGTTTTAAGTACTTTCTGACTTCTCTGTATCAGATGCATTTCTAAGAAAATAAACATCATGATTTTCATCATATATAATTCTGCTCCATGGTCATGACCTGTATCCAGCCCCAGGAACACAAAAGGAATAGTGTAGATACATCAACCTGACCACTGTAAAAACTCTAAAACTATACTTTACTGATAAGTAGCTTTGTCTCCATTGAAGACAGAGAACTTACCAATGAGCTATCAGCTAAATTTCCCAAACAGATGAGGGACTTTTCAAATATAAAACGGGCCATGTCCTCAAATGTGGTCCTTGTTATAGCTATTAATAATCTTTTTGGAAACCTTTGGGTTTTAAATGCAAGTTGGTCATCATATAGCACTCATGCTCAACACTTACCTTCATTTTTCTATTATAGCTTTTATCAAAAACCTGCTGTGATTATTTCACGTCCAATTAACCCTTATGGCAGCATAGGCATTAAATGGGTCATCCTATTTTAAGACTACTTTTAAAAAAGAGTTGAATGCTGTTTGGACAATCCACTCCAGCTGGGGCTGGAACAATTGAACACAAGCCTTGGATAGAACAAAACTTCTAAACAGCTTCCCTTCTGTGTTGTTCTAGTTCACAGCCAACTTTTGAAATGGTGTATAGCTAACACTTTCTAAGCAGCTCGTACTTTATCCAGCAAGGTTGAGAGTCACTGCTTTAACTTTCAGCAGTGCCAATGGAAAGAATTCTACTTCCCTATCAGGAAGACTTCATATTTTCTGAATTAATAGACTGCACCAGCTACATAGTTTGTGAGACTCAATAGAAAACGAAAACACAAAGACCTTTGTTGAAAAATTAAGAATTTCAAAAGAATGATAGCAGTGTTAAATCAAACATAAGGCCTTCTAAATGAGGCCTGTGTAGGTAATAGTGTACCTTTTCCAAGTTCTATCACATTTAATAGAGAACCTAAATGGAATGTGTGTCCTTTTTGTTTTCCCTTGGCTCCCCTTTTAACCAAATCATGTCCAGAATCCAAGTCTCATGCATCTCAGTTCAATGATCTTCTGACTGATCAGTGCTTTTCAAAACTTTCTGAACTGTTACTTTACCACTGTACTGTACTGAGATCTTATCAACACACACATATAAGTAAAACAAAAGTTCTATTAATCTGTACTTGTATTTCTTCTTTCAGTGCAAATATTTGCTATGCTCTTTAAAAATATACTATTTCATTGAAAACAAACAAATGCCGGTTACAACCCACTAAGTTGATATGACCACTAACAAGTCATATCACAGTTCAAAAAACACTGCTTGAATGTCTTGCTGTTTTTAACATTCTTTCTTTGTCTTTAACCTTGGCCATTTTAATTATAACCTGTCTTGGTGTGGGCCTATTTGGCTTTATCTTGTTTGGGACTATCTGTGCTTCCTGGGTTTGTATATCTGTTTCCTTTTTTAGGTTAGGGAAGTTTTCTGTCATTATTGCTTCAAATAGGTTCTCAATTACTTGCTCTTTCTCTTCTCCTTCTGGTACTTCTATGATATGAATGTTGGTATGCTTGATGTTGTCCCAGAGACCCCTTAAACTATCCTCATTTTTTCAGATTCTTTTTTGTTTTTGCTGTTCTGCCTAGATGTTTTCTGCTATCTTGTATTCCAATTTACTGATTCGATCCTCTGCTCCATCTAGTCTGCTGCTGATTCCTTCTGTTGCATTCTGAACTTCAGTTTTGACTGGTTCTTTTTTATGATTTCTATGTAGTTCTTTATGCTTGCTATCTCTCTCTGTTGAAATTTTCACTAAGTTCCTTGAGGCTCTTTATAACCATCATTTTGAGCCCTGTATCTGATAGGTTGCTTCCTTCCATCTTGTTTAGTTCTTCTTCTGGAATTTTCTGTTATTCTTTTGAGTCATATATTTTTTTGTTTCCTTATTTTGGATACCTGTCTGTGTTTGTTTCTATGTATTAGGTAGATCTGCTACATTGACCAATATTGTTGGATAATCTTATGTAGTAGGTGCCCTGTGGGGCCCTGGCACCATCTCCCTGATCACCTGCAGGCTCCTATAGATTCTGGTTTGGTGCCAATGTTGTGCCTGGAGTTACTCAGCAAGAATCTCAGAGCACACCAGTGCCCATTGCCACTCCTCTGGGGACTGTGGACTTAAATAGTTTTCCAAGGAAGATTGCAATGTAGGTGGGACTGGCTGCTCACTGGAGAAAGTGCCTCTGGCATTGGTGGAGCTGGGTAGGGTGGGATCTCAGTGAGTGAGCAAGGTGGAGTGAGGAGAGCTCACCAGATCAATCAGGTTTAGGTTTGACTATGTGGGGTTGGCACACCACAGAAAAGATGGTACCCACCAGCCAACTGCCTGGGAGGAGGACTCACCCAGGAAAAATGGAGACTGTCCTCTGGCCCTTGCTTAAAAGCCACACACCTCAGTCTGCCCCCATATGCCTCCAATGCCCCCCTGAGTCACCATCCTTCTGCTGGAGTCCCAGGTGAGTATCTGTGAGTGATGGAGTCTATGTGGGCCCTTTAAGAGGATGTCTGGGTTTTCTGCAGCCTCTGTCCCACATGCACGGTCAGAGTCTCCACTGTGTTTCACAATCAGATGTGGAGCTCCTCTTCCCGACAGCAGTGCTCTGGGCTGGGGAGCCTGGCATGGGGCTGGGATCCCTTGCTCCTTTAAGGGAACTTTCGTGGCTGAGATATCCCTCCTGATTTTCTCTTGCCACATGGAGGTTTGGTTCCTTTTGCATCTGTGTCCCTCCTACCAATTTCAATGTGGCTTCCTCTTTTTTGTGTGTTCTTAGTTATGAAACTTCTGTACAGCTAAACTTTAGATGGTTCTCCAGGTTTGTTATTCAGCAATTTAGTTGTAATTGTCATGTGTTCATGGAATGAAGCAGGCACAGTGTTTACCTACTCCGCCATCTTGGATCTTCTCTGAGAGTGTAGCTACTTAAGGGTTATCATGTCTAACCAGAGAAAAGAAGTTATTCAAACCTTGTAGTATAGAGACCACTGTCTATAGTTCTGATAGACTGATTCAGTGCTGGGACAGAGATTCATGCTTGCAGTCACGTCTGAGCTCATGGTGAAAGAGGCCAACTTGATTATCCATGCTTTCTCCCCTTTCTTCCTTTTGTGCAGTTCAGTGTTGCTCTTGTGGTCACTGCCCTGTGAAGCTGAGTGCCTCAGCTACTGTCCCCAAGCTAGACCATGCTCTCACTATACCAATATTAAAAGTTTAACTCCTTTGCTTCCGATTTGCTTCCGGATCTTTGATAGTTTCTGATTTGTGGTAAACTCATTCTTTATGGTGGGTGGGAGAATTTTTTAGTTAAAAAATGGTGGGATCCTAGAAAAGATAAAGAAGCCAATGCATTAATCAAAAAATAATAATTTCTGTGGACAGAAATCTTTTTTTTTGGCAGACTGTCTCTTCTATTACATACCTAATACTACACCAGCATTGACCTTTAACAATATGTTTATGACTTCATTCTTTATCTCTATACTATTCAGTAATTAATTACAATATCCCAGGACTGATTGGCATTTTGGAGAATAAATATTTTTTGCTTCAATGATTCACTGAATCTTAAGTCTTAGTTTTCTCATTTACTAAGTGGAGATAATAATTTTTACCTTCTAAGTTATAAGACTCATGTATGAAGCCCTCTTCCCCACAATGGTGTGCTGAGTTGACCTGCCCTGAGTCACAAAAGCCAATGGTTAGACTTCTGAGCTGGTTGTTAAACAGCCACTATTGAAAATTTTATAAACTTGCAATTAAATACATCTTAAAAACAAAGATGATAAATACTCATCACATCCTAATTATTTTACTGTGTTTAACAATTATCTAAGCTCACATGGTTTTTTACCCCTGTTGTATCTGTATGGTGGAAATACTAAGTCATGGTGTGCTCCTGTACGTCTCTTCCAACTTCATGTTAAGTGACATCACATTGATAGTTTGAATTTGGCCACAAGAATATTCACACCATGGAAATAACCAAAATCTATAAATCAGGACTTGAATTATTGCTTTGTTGATTGTCTAAGGCAGGGTTTCTCAACTTTAGCACTATTAACATTTGGGGCTGGATAATTCTTTGTTGTGCAGGGATGTGCTGTGTATTGTGGGATGTTTAGCAGCATCTCTGGCCTCTACCTACCAGATACCAGGGGTGTTCCCTCCAAGTTGTGCCAACCACAACTGTTTCCAAATATTACCAAATTTACCTTAGGGGAAAAATTACCCTTTTTTCCAGTTGAGAGACATCTGGTCTAAGGATTGGAAAACTAGGGCTGGCCCACAAAATTTGGCCATGTATGCTTTCTATAGCCTGCAGGCTAAGAAAAAGTTTTAGATTTTTTGAACATTGTAAAATATAAATATACCACTTGTGGCCTTTGAAGCCTAAAATTCTTTTTGACCCTATAGAGAAAAAGTTTGCTGACTTCTGGTCTAAGTAAAGAAAATGTTAATAATTTAGGTTAAACTTAAAAGTGTGTCACATTAGTAGCTGTTACCTTGTGAATATCATCAAAGAGAAATATTCTTCCAGTAGTCAAAGACATTATTTGATTCAGCAAAGATTCTCTTTACTTCATGGGATTCTCTAAGCTACCTCCTGCCTCAGAGTCTTTGCTGCTGCCTTTTCCTTACCCAGAAATTCTCCCTTTTCTTCTTCTCATTACCTTACTCTTCTAACACCTCTGAGATCCTTCAGATCTGGTCCAGTTGGGCAAATATTATGGTGGTGTAAAATGCCCAGAGTAAAAAATAATAGCTAGTGCTTATATAGCATTTCTGTATATCAAATGCTCTATATGCACAATACTTTGTGTGTATTAATTCATTTAATCCTTACACTAACACCATGGAGGCAATGATCATGCCTCCATTTTTCAGATGAAGAAATAAAGACAGAGATATTAGCTAAAAGACGGGAGTCACACAGCTTATAAGTGGCAGAGCTGGGATCTGAACCCAAGCGATAGGCTCCAGGCTCTGTGTACTCAACTGTCACCTTCCACTACTGCTGGAGAAGACGAAATTACAACTTGGCTCTTGCTGTCCCAGAAGAAATGGGCTGGGAGCCATGCAGGAAGGGAGTCTCTCAGGCAGCCTGGATCTGCAAAGCATGATGAGTATCATTGCAAAGACTCTTCAAATACACAAGGAAGAATTTACAGGGCTGGGTTTGCCCTCTTTCTTACAATGCAGCATGTGTAAAGGGCTATGCCTCAGTATATTGGGAGCCCACAGGAGTAGAACGTGTGCATGTGGGACCTACATATGCTGTGTAGTAAGAGAAGTGAAGCATAGCATTTCTAACATTTGAGTGTGGCCTTCCACTAACTTACTTTACAATGGGCAATACTGTGTGTGCGTGCACACACACACACACACACACACATGCACAAACTCTCTCTCTCTCACACACACACACACACACACACATGTGTGTGTACACAGGCATTTTACTTTGGAAAATAGTTCTTTTCTCAGCTCACTCATTGATTCAGATAATAGTTATCCAAAACATTTTCCATGAGAGGCTTTATGTAGGCTGGCCAGATGTACCATTTTAAATGGGACAGAAAACAACAGTATTGCCCCATTTCAAATGGTACATATGGTTTTCCTAGTCTCACTGAACTAAATTCAAGGTAGGCTGACCATATGTATCATTTGAAACAGGACAGTACCATTGTTCTCTAGCCCATTGAAAACGGTACTTCTGGTCAACCTAGCACTATGAAAAGCTCAGTGGTGGATACAAAGGAAAGTCTGCTAAAGTATTTGTCCTCTAGAACCTTTGTTGTTGTGTTTTTTTTTTTAGGATTTATTTTATTGTTTTCCACAAACACAGAGAGGGACAGAGACAAAGAGAGACAGAGATAAGGGGGAGGGCCCAGAGCAGTCTCCATAGTTGTGTGTCATCAGTTTTCAACATGGTTTTGTTCCACACAGGTGGGTGGGGGCTGTGCAGGGCATAACTGGGCTGGGGGCCTCCTGCAAGGGAGACATGCCCCCTTGAACCAGGGGCCAAGCTAGGGGATGGAGGGGTGAGGATGAGAACTGAACTGGGGGCCTCCCACATGGGAAGCACACCCCAGTTCAGAATATGGGTCCGCACAGGTCGGGGCCAGGGTTGGGATCTGATCCTGGGTCCCTGGGGCAGCAAAGTGAGCACTTAATCCGCTGAGCCATCCTGGCTTCCCTGAAGCTTTGTTCTTGTAACTATACAAGATCAGAGGAAGAAAGTAACAATGAGAGGAACAAAGGATGAGGGAAATTCAATGGGGAGAATAAGAGCAAAGGAAGAGTAGGCTATGCTTCAGATAGAACTCAGCATTTGTGATGGGCCTGGATGCTATATGGCTATGAAAGGAAGGTAATTCAGGTCAAAGGAAGCACTTTGGCAAAGGCATGAAGGCAGGAGAGGTTGGCACAGGTGGCTAAGAGGTTCTGGCCTCTGAAGGGACGGATGTGAGAAAATGCTGGAAGGATAGGTTAGGGATAGGTTGTCATGGCAAGGAGGGGCTTCTAAATGTCAGGCCATGCATAGTATCTTACATTTATTTTTTGGGTAATGAGAGCTCCCTGGGGATTTTTTTTTTTTATTAGGAGAATATATAGCAAGGTGCTGGACAATCAAGTGTGCAATCAATATTTGTTTAATTGATAAGGGAAAGAAATAATAATGGCTAAAATTTGTTGGGTACTTGCAATATGCTAGGCACTTTTCTAGACATTTTACACATGTTTTCATGACACATGTAATATCTCCAACTTACAGATGAGGAAACTGAGAGTCAGGGAGGCTAAGTGTCTTGTTGAAGGCTGTGAGAAATGAGTAGGCATCTGACCAGAGCCCATACTTTATACTGCCATGCAATTTAGAAAAGAGAAAGAAAAAAAAAAAAGGAGAGAAGCGTTATAGGTCCAGTGTTTTTCTTCAGAAGGAAGTTGTGGTAGAGCCCAAGTCGCAGAAAAATGGTGGTTTAGAAATAAAAGCCATTCCAAAGAAAGAATCCACACGAATCTGCTATTACTTGATATAAAAGGCCTGGAAGAGGGGAAAGTCTAGAAGGTACAGAGTTTTTAACTTCAGTTCCTGGGAGGTGGAGGAACTCCTAAAAAAAAAATGGAGAGAGAGAGAGGGAAGGTGACAGTTCACTTTTAGATGATGTGTCCAGAAATCTGGGGACTCAGAATCCCAAAAAGCAGCCTGAGGAGAACTGTTTTAAAAGGCGAGCTTCCAGACTCCTCAGCTTTGTCTCATTCATTCCCTGCTATCAAGCTGTAGGAGTTTGTCCTGGGGATCTGGAGGCTCTCCCAAGGTTCCTGTCTCTGTTTATACCACTTAGCAGGGAAAGGATTGTTAATGACTAATCTGTGTCCATGAGGCACGGGGCCAAGGAGGAGATGCTGCTGCTGGGCCGGAAGGCCGCCTGTGATCAGCCACGGCTTTTACTAGCACTCTCTCCTCCTCCTCCTGGATTCACCCCAAAACAAACTCGGATTCTGAGCAGTTGTAGAAAAATTGCTGGGATTGGGAAAGGAAGATGGGATTCAGAATCCTCCCAGGGCCTTGAAAGTTCATCTCTGACCTGAGACAATCCAAGTGAGTACCTAATTCCTCTGGGAATGGGGTGTCTACCTAGCTGGAGGCGACAGAAGGGAAGTCATCATTTAAAGTTTCCCTTTAATGACATGAAGTTTGGTGGAAGAATAAGTTCTAAGAATAAGAAATCATGAGAATTAAAAAAAAAGAAGTACAAACAGAAACAAATGAAAAGAAGCAAAAGTTCATGGGTTACTTAACCTTATTGAAAAATAAGTTGCTTAACTTATTGAAAAATTAATAAGGAATATCTTTTTAATGTCATGGTCACCCAGGAGAATCACTGGAGACAGTATACTTCAGAAATGTCTGTTCTGATACTATAGACAATTTACCTGTATATATTTCGGTGATTTATCAAATCCTGGTGTGAGTTCCAGGTCAGATGACTTGGAAACTAGGAATAGGACAATATTTAAACTATGCTCAATTGGAAGTTTTTTTTTCTAGGAGAAGAGTAGGTTTTAAAAGCTTTCTTTTTGGACTTCTGTTATAAACTCTTCTATTGCTTTTCCATTTCTCATATTAAGAGCAGATGAAAAAATTTTTAAAAGATGGAAAATGTTAGGAAGAACTTTATTATTAAAACTGTCAAAGATCTGCATCTACAGATGAGAAATATCCTTGTCTGCTCACTGTCACAGAGAATTAGCAACTCTGAGGTTGAGCCGGTGCCCTTTCTGTCCTTTGAGTTTTTGTTTAGAATTGAGGGACAGATGTTAGGAGGAATTTGCATGACTCAGTTTGGAGGCTTTCTCTGAGAAACTCACTTGGCTTTAAAGAAATCTGGTGTTGTTATGGGTGCTGCCAAGAGCTACCTCTGCATTTGTGACAACAGGGATAAAGATGTTGGGGAGTCATCGCTGGGTTTCTAGTGGTGATTTAATAAAACGATACACACCTTCATCTTTGAGTCACCCACCCCCCCCCCCTCTGAATTTTGGACCTGTGCCATTTGCACCGTGGACTTCCCTGTTTTGCTGAGAATGTTGCAATATGGCTGATGCAACTCTGAGTTAGCTGGTAAAATATTGGCCAGGGATGACACTTCTCTTGTCCCACGGCCCTTTCTCAGGACTTGTGGCATTATTTTCCAGCACACACCTCTGCTTTCTCCCCCTGTTGGAGAGGGACAGTAATGTAATCTTAGTTCTTCCTCTTATTTCCACATCTCCAAAATCTGGCCAAATTGTAATGGAATACCAATAGTTGTGAGCCCCTGAGACTGTGGAGAGGAAAAGAAATGTGTGTGTGTGCATGAGTGTGTGGGATGGAGCTAACTTTGGCCGAATGTCTACTACCATGTCATAAGCTTTACCTAAATCACCTGTTTCCTTTTCACAGTAATCCTGCATGGAAGTTTTTCTTATACTCATTTTGTAAATGAGGAAACTGAGGCTCAAAGAGAACAAATAACCTGTCCACAGTCACACAGTCAGGAAGTAGCAGAACCTGAACACTAGGGTGGGTCTTTCTGGCTTCCTGGCTAACCTCTCAGGCTGGGAAAACTTGAACTCTGGAATGATGGGAGAGCTAGCTAATGGACCAGCCTGCAAACATGTCAGCTGGATGAGGGAGATTTGTTAAGCCCCAATACAATTGTGAAGATTCATAAGACCTCGTGGGGCATTTTCTAATGACTGCAGCATGAGTGGGGAGAGTGGAAAGTTTCCAGCACTATTTGCTTTAACCCAGAGATCAGCTTAGGAGAGCTGATTGTAGCCTTCAGTTATCAGCACTTTAATTAAAGACTGCGCAGGCCCGCCATGGTGTTGTGATTAGGGACGTTTGAGAGAAGCTCAAAACTCCTGTGGTTCACAGAAGCCATGGGTTATGTGTACCCTGAGATTGCATAAGGCTCTTGTCATTAAGGGAGCAGATAAAGAAAGAATGAAGGTATCTGTTCTTTTCTTGCTAGGGAGTGTTTTTCCTTCATTTTTTTCTCAGTCTCATCTTTCTCTTAAATCCTAGCAACATAGATCATGGAGGGGCTAAAAGAAATAAGAACAATTTTCTTCTTCCCAGGTATTTCTTGTATTGCTCCTATATTTTCTATCAGTGGAGATGTAGTTACAAGGCAACACTGTATGAATGTCCCTAGTCACTAAGCTGCATGGGGAAGCAAAAGTCATCATTATATAAAATTATCCACCCTCCTCTTCTCTCTTTCAACTCCCTCTCCTCTTTGTAATTCTCTAACACTTTTGTACATCCACAGTGAGTCATTTTTCTACCCCTGTTCTCCCCTTTTCAATTTTGGAAATAAAGGAATGTTTGCTATTCTTACTTTCTCTCATTTTTGTAAATTTGTGTCAGAACAATGTGATTATAACATATCTTGATTGTGAAGTGAAATATTGCTCAGGAAATAAAATATTGTCCAGGAAAAAGTACTTGCCTAGGACAAGAGAGAATTGTCCCTGGCCAGTAAGTACTTTGTTAGGTCTAAGAATTACAGAGTTCTGATGACTAAAATTAATATGTATGAATATACAATAAATTTTGACTAATCTTAATTTGTTAAGATAAAATTCTAATAGAACATTGAGAGTTGGGTTCCCATTTAAATAGATTTAGAAGGTTTTTTCCTGGTTCCAATGATCCTGAGATAACTTGAATCCTTTATACTTTAATTAATGTCACTAGTTCAAAGAAAAGGAGAAACATCACAGTTTAGCAGTTTCAAGTCCTGGCAGGTGTATTTAACATAGTCATCAGGAGGACAGGGTAAATAAGGGACTCATCCATAGAGAAAGTAGTCTTGCTAAGGGATCTTGCTGATCAGAGAAAAGCCCATGGGTCCTGGGTTTCTGATCAAGCACAGAACTCCCTACTTCCATTTCCTAGAGGGCTACAGACATTCTCAGTGGAGATGCCACGCCTATACCAGCTTGTAGCTTACAGAGCAAAAGAGCTGGTTGTGGTCCAGGGTTAGGAGGGCAGGACCGAGCAATGTCATTTCCAAGTGGTTGTGTGGGACTCATTATTCTCCTGGAGTGCAGACTCTGAATCTGAGGCCACAATGGGACTGCAAGGGGCCAGGAACCCTTTGAGACTGTATTGAAAAAATACATGCATTTGACAGAAGATTTTTAGGCTAGTGAAACTATTCTCTAGGATACTATAATGGTGAATACCTGCCTTTATACATTTGTCAAAACCCATAGAATATATAATATCCAGAGTGGAACATAGTAAACTATGTTCTTTGGGTGAAATGTGTCAATGCAGGTTCATCAGTTGTAACAAATGTACCTCTCTGGTGAATATGGATAGTGGGGGAGGTTGTATATTTGTGGCAACAGGGGGTATAAACAACCACCAATTCTCTCTCCCAGAGAATTTAAATGTGCCTGCTTACGACTTCCAACTATTAATGTATTACTTCCAAATGGAGAATGGGGACTGATACCCTCAATGTATTCATCAGAGAAAAGACCACTGTTCTGGGGGCTTTTTAAAAAATTGCAGCCTTTATAACTAAGTCTAAAATCTCTCTTTTTCTTTCCCAAATCAATTCCCCTCTACTTTCCTTTTTCAATGTTAATATGTATAAAACCACTTCAGTCTTGTCAATTGCAGCCTAAGATTTGGTACTATAGATGGAGCACAGTGTATTTAGCCATTTCACTACTGATGGGCTTCAGGAGATTTCCATTTCACCATAAGAAGCAATGCTGCTATGAACAAATATCCTGGTGCACATGTGAAGGTTTCCCAGAGAAGATACCTAAGAATTAGAATTGTATTTTATTTTAATATACACTGCTTAGGAGTTCTCCAAAAGGACTAAAAACTAGGCCCCCACTAATAGTGCAGAAGACCACATATGTCCATACACTTATTATCAAACTTAAAAAGGTTTGATAATCTGATAGATAGAAATGATATCTAGTTATATTAATTTGCATTTTTCTAACTGTTTATCAGTTTTGTTTTGTATGTTTATTGGCCACTTGTATTTCCCTTTTGGTAAATTTCCTCTTTATACCCTTTGCCAATTTCTGCTCTGGCTTGCTTATGTTTTCTGTTTTTATTTATAGGAGTTATTTACATATTGTTTATACTAATTTTTGACCGTTATTTATGTTGTAAATATTCCTCCCCCCCCAGTTTGTTTCATATAGTTAGCTTTATTTATGATATTTTGATTTCTGTCTTCTTGATTTTAATGTAGTCAAATTTATTCCTTTTCTATTTATTTTTTAATAAGTCCTTCTTGATCCCTAAGTTTATAAAGATCATAAATATTTTCCTAGATATCTCCCAAGAGTTTCATAATTAAAAATGTTTTAATTTACCTGAAACTTATTTTCAAGAATGATGCAAGATAGATATCTTTATCCCCTACCAAAGGCATGGCCAATTTTCCTGACACTCTTTCTTGACTACACCATCCTCCCTCCACTGGTTTGAGCTGAGTCCAGTAGCTACAGCATAGAGAACAGTTCATCGTTGCTCAGAACACAGCTCACTATTTTCCCTTCCTGTAGCCATCCCCACTGCATGACATTTGCCTATCTAACACCTACTCTTTCAAGACTAACTTCAAGAATCAGCCCTCCACCCTCAGGAAGACTTCCCTCATTCTCCTAGTCACACTCCTTAAAACCTGCCAATAATTTCCATCTAGAATAAAATGCGAACTCCTTACCATAGTGGATGGGCCATGGGAGAGCTCATCTCCTGCCCTCCCACAGTGCTGGCTCATCTCCAGCTCACGGGCTTTTGCTGGTCCTCCAGCCTCCAAGCCCTGGCCCTGAGTACGTGCTGACCACTCACCTCTCTGCTGAGACTTGTTTTTCCTCTGGTATGGCTTACTCTTTCTTACCCTCCACATCCTAGTTCAAATATCCACTTTTCAAAGAGCTCCTCCCAGATCACTGTCTCCAAAATAGTATCTGGCAACACCACACTACATTATCCCTTATCTCCTTTATTTTCCTATCATCACCATTGGGAATCTCACTATTTGTTTACTAGCAAATTCTCTGTCTCTCCCACTAGAATGTAAGCCCCATGAAGACAGTGATTTTTTTTTTTCTTTTCCTGCTTCATCCATTACTCTATTCCCAAGACCTAGATCAAAGCCTGATACAGAGTGGAAATTTAATGGATGTTGAATGAATGAATGTTCTTTCTCATGGTCCTGAAAGGACTTGTGCTTACCTCAATTACAGCAGTCTCCACACTGTGGTAACTGAACATTCCTTGTCTGACTTTTCCATTAAGCTCCTTGAAAGATCACAATTTTTCTTTTCCCTTGAGAACATTCTCCTTGTCTTTGGCTGAGTCCAGGGCTTCCCTAGGGCGTAAAATGTTGATGGCTAGAAACAGTTCACTTTTTTTCCTGCCCTTTAAGCAGGGACTACATAGATAGCCAACAGAATGAATGTTTTGCCATCAACAACTGGGTTCAGCTAAGAAAAATGTCACATGAGTGCTGTCTTTGTGTGTGAAGAGTTCATAGGTAACCAGCACAGGTAGCAGGCTTTTATTTTTATCTCCTGAGAGCTGAGATTCCTCTAAATCAGAGGCAAAGCTATTAAATTGGAGCAGGGTGTTTGCAAGGTCTCCATCCGCAAATCATTTATGCTAAATCTGAGGAGCTCCATATACAATGACCTTTCTGTGACACAGTGTCTAAACAAGTAAAAATTGATAACCACAAAGTGGGAGTCCAAGCCACTAGTCACTGTGTCTTATCACATTAAAAACAAACAGTGCATACCATTTCTGAAATTATTCCTGAGACCTTAAATTAAGACTTAGGTTACACATCATATAAATAAACATAAAGCAAAATAAACATTCTGTCCCTGCCTTTACCAATACTAAAGGCTTAAACTTTGTATCATCCGGCTTCTTCCTCTCCTTCCTCCTTTCTTTGTGCTGAACTCACAGCCTTTCCTTTCCATCTCTACAGATACCACCCTGACATGCACCTGACAATCTCACCTCAGCAACAAATTTCCTGAATTTTCCTCCTTTTTTCACTGTTTACCCTTCCTGCTCCACATTTTTGTTAGCATAATCTTATTGAAGATCTATTTTATTGTACTGCTCAAAATTTGTAATAGTGCCTTACTGACTACAGTTAGGGTTCCCAAACATTTATGGGAAAAAATTACTTTCTCCTCAGTCTTAAAAATGTGTGTGTGTATGTGTAAGAGAGAATCTCTGTATAAACTTGCATATTTTTACAAAGATTTTCACATACATAATTTCATTCAATCTTTTTCATTACAAAATATTTCCAATGTGCAAAAAGTAACTAATATAATCAACTGCCTTGTATTTACCCCCCGTCTCCCCCCCGCACCCCCATCTAAGGAGAGTATTTCAGATGCTATGGAAATTCCCCATGTACTCACCCACCTAGTCATTCTGCATCACTATTATGAAGGTAGGTTCAACACTTCCATGCATGTCTCTCTGGGTTAGAGCAGGGACCACAAGCTTTTTCTATAAAGTCCGACGGTGAATAGTTTAGGCAATGCCGACCATGTGGATTGTGTTGCAACTGCTTAACTCTGCTATTTCTGTGTGAAAACAGCTATAGTAATATGTAAAGAAAGGGGCAAATTTGGCCCTTGGCAGGCTGGATTTGGCCCATAGTTGTAGTTAGCTGACCCCTGCATTACAGTATCAATGGTAGTATGAAACATTGTTTTGAGAACCTTTAAAGATATATAAAATTTTATCAAACTGTGTGTATTATATTGCAACTTGATTCTTTTGCTTAGTAAGATACTTTACATTTTGTTCATGTGAGTACATATAGTCCTAATTTATTCACTTTAGGTCCTATTAGTATATAGTATTCAACTGTGAATGTATTATTTCTTTATTGTATCCATTCTTTTGCTGATGGACATTTATGTTCTTTCCCATTTTTTACTATTAGAAACAATGCAATGAACATTTTTGTACATTTACCTTATACATATGTGTGAAAACTTATGAACAATTCACCTTTTAATCTTTACAGCAGTCTTATGATTTAGGTTTTTACACCCTCATTCAGCTGAGGCTCAAGGTATAGTGTGGGGGAGGGGGTGTTATGTGAACAGTTCTAAGTCTTAGATAAAACTATGAAAGGTCAGAATAGGTTCTCCATCTAATCTTCTCATGCCTTGTCCTCATGATATTTCTACTAGACTGCAGCTTTTATTCATGTGTATTCATAACATTGCTAGCTGTAAAAGGGGAACACAAAAGAAATATATACTATCATAATCTGGTGATAACGTGGAGAAGACAAGACAGATGAAGATAAATCCCTAATTAACACACAAAGGGTAGGAAGATAAACGACAGAGGAAGCCTTCATGTACTGTTTGAATTGCTTACTGTTATAAAAATTAAAGTTTCCTTTTCTTTAAACACTTTTAGGAATCATAAACCCAACAAACCTGATTTGAGCAGACTCTGCTAATAATCAAGATTCTGGAGGGTCTGTTGTAAGCTAATTGGGGGTATCCACATAGTGGGTCTCCAGCCAGGGGTAGTAACCCAAATGATTCAGAATTAGAGGGGCTGGACTTTCTTTGGGAGAGAGTAATACATTCTTTTTTGTGCCAATAAGACAATGAAATCCTTATTTTGTGCCATTTCTCTAGGAAGAGTATGCCAAATGTCAGGGAATTTGGCAGAACAAAGCAGGAGAAACAAATACAGATCATTTCACTGAGCCAACATTTCTTGAGTGCCTATTGTATGCCTGGCACTTGAACTGAAGGTGTCAAGTTCATATAAACATATAGAGGAAAATACATTATAAGAATCCAAAATGAAGAAGATCATACCTGGAAAACATTAGACCGCTGTAATGTGTTGCAGAAGTGTGTGGGAGGTTGATGAACATTACTGAAAGTTAAAAAGACAAAATGTGAGGAAGAGTTAGCACAGAGCAAAACCTGAAAGTCGCAGAGCTGAAATCTCCAATTTTTAAAGACCAGAACTAATGGTTCTTAATTTACAGAGTATGTTTAGATATTAGGAAAAATTTCTGATATCTCACATTGTGGGTTCCTAGAAATTATTTTAATGAAAAACTGGAATTTCCTATTCCAAAGATAGGAGAAACTTTATCCAGAACAATAGTTGCCTGAATTGTGGGGTTGGGGGAGGCTTTTCAACCCATTTATTATACAATATATAGACACATATACACAATTATCATACATAAATCACATATATTAATATATATACATGGGATATAGTATATATATGTATGTGTGCATGTATGTGTATATATAGTATACATGTCTTATACATATATTTAAACGAATTTCTCGAGTCCTCAAAGAGCTTGTGAGTACGAATGAGGTCCCATTAATAGCAACAACTCAGCTTTTACTGGTTTGTTCCTCAGGACCTCCTCCTCCCTACTGGAGCCTTCTTGCCCCCCAGTATTTCAGGGGTACCTTAGGGTCTCCTCATGTTCATTCATAATCAAGTCTGCTCTGATAACAACTTTCACTGCTGTTTGTATCCACTGGGAAGACCAGTGCCCAACCAGCAGTCCCAGTTCCTCTGCTAGGTACTTCCCTATGAGTTATGGCAATACCTGGGCTGCTACTGCTATTTCACAGTTGCTCCAGAAAGTCTCTGAGTCTTCTTGGGGTCAAAGTTCCATAGTGATAATGGAAGTTTTATATCACCATAGAGTTGAAAGGAGCTCTCTGCTATTTGTTGCATTGTGTTAAAAGCTTCTACCTTATACTTCAATGTTTCCAAGCTTTAGTTTTATATATGACCCACTCTCTTTTCACCTCAGGGTGTCAGGAAGGCCTCTTGAGTCTAGTACAGGTCCATCAAACACTGTGTTACATTGAAAATTATGCATTTCTCTATAGAGTGTGGCTTTGCTTCAGGGCGAAGTTCATGATTCCTGGCTCCCTCTGACCAGAATGGATTTTCTCCCAACAAGCGTCTTAGCTTACTGGATAGCAGAATTTGGTAAGCCCATGCCATGCCACTGACTCACAAGATGGATCCAGATATGTCTTCATTTCCACAGTGGACACAGTTTCTATCCTTTTTCTAGAGGCTCTCTCTCTCTCTCTTTTCAAATTCTTCAACCTCTCTGGTGTCTTCTCATCAGTTCGGTGTGCCCTAGTATTGCCTATATTTAAAAATTGCCCCTGAAACCACATCTTCCTTCAGCTACTTCCCTAGCTTTATTTCTTTTCATACCTGACCTATTAGACCACCCTGAACATTGCCTTTATTAACAGCTTTAATGACAGCATGCAATTATCTGTGCATTTGTGGGATTATTTTTTAGTGTCTGTATTCCTCATTAAGCTTGATGTTGCAGTAGACCATGGATCTTTTTTCTTTTCACCAGTTTATCCCAAAGATCCAGCACAAAGCATAGGGCAGAATAAGTCCTCAATAAATGTTTTTTGAAAGCATGAAACCATGCATGAATGCAACAAACATTGTCTGGCAGACTACCTTACCAGCAGCCAAATGAATCTGCTACTCACTTCTGTTTAAACTGAATCATTTTGCTGAGTGAGAGAAAGAACTAGAAATATAAATAGTAGGAAAGTTCTAACGACTATAAATATTAGCTCAACAAAAACTCTACATTCTCTTCCTGATTAGCAAATATAAACATTTATTTGTAAACAAAGTGATTTCTTTGTAGAGACAGGATAAAAATGTTTGAAAGGGGAAGCCGGGATGGCTCAGTGGGTTAAGTGCTCACTTTGCAGCACCGGGGACCGGGGATCGAATCCCGGCCCTGGCCCATGCGGAACCATATGCTGAACTGGGAGCTCCCCCAGTTCAGTTCTCTCTCTGTCTCTGTATCTCTCTCTCTCTCTCTCTCTCTCTCTCTCTGTCAAAAATAAGTAAATAAATAAAAATATATATTTTTTAAAAAATTAAAAATTTATTAAAAAAAAAATATTTGAAAGTCACCCTCACAAAACAGTGTTGGAAAAGAGGGTCTTATAGAACACCTTTTCATTATTTGTCCTTTCAAATTACTTCTGGGAGGTAGAAGACACATTAGAAGAAGAAAAGAAAGAAAGGGAAAGAAAAAGAAAGGAAAGGAAAGGAAAGGAGGAAAGACTCAGAGATATAATTAAAAGTGAACATTACCTCTCTTGGGTTCTTGGATTAATTCTGACATTTTAAGTTGAAACTTCAAACATTTTGGTTAGATTTATCATTATATCTCTTTTTATCACAACTTCTTTTTATTCTAGATAAACATATGACAAAGGTAGACCATGAGAGTGAAAATGTAAACTCCTAAAATTCTCTCTAAAAGGCACTGATAAAGATCTTGAGGGAATATTTTCTGAATTTTTGGTTTGCTGACATAGTGCCTACTCAATTGAAGAAAATTCTAGCAAGAGTGGTCTTAAATCACTTTCATGTCTTTGCAAAAATCTGCTCAACTTTAGAATAAAATTTAAGATAATAAATCATTGAGTCATCCCATTTTAAGTCAAGGCCTTTATATTTCTACTTTTTCTACATGCAAAAACATGAAGACAACCAAAATGTCATTACGTCTTGTTGAAATCTCCCAAGTGTTGAAATTTATATGGAAGCATGTGGTATTTTCCCAGATAAATTAGAGAGTATCTCTTCTGAATATACATATCCTGGATACTTGTAATTCTAAATGAGGTATAAAAACGAAAAATATTGAGAACAAATATGTGCAGAAAGGCTTTGGCAAAATGTCCCTAAAGGGAGTCATTTGCTATTTTGTAAATAGCTTGCTCTCTCCCTCACTCTGTCTCTTAACCATCCCCCCGTCTCCCCCAAACTCTCTATATATTTATTTGCCTTTCAGGGTATTTTTTTTGAAGACCACCATAACGAAGGTACATTCTCAAATAGAAAAGTTTGGATGGGATAAAAAATGAATCCCATCGAACACTCCCACTTACCTGCCACGGATGAATTTTCTCTTTCTGACAATTTATTTGGTAAGTTGGCAAGTTCCTTTAAATATAAGTAAAATAAACTACAATTCGGTAATACATGAGAAAAAAGCCTAGATGATGAGTGCAACAGCGAGTCCAGAAAACATTTCTGTTATAAGTACTTAATAAGCATTAGCTGCTATGCAAGGTTAGAGGTAGATGGAACCTTGAATTAATTGAACCTAATGATCTTCTTTTTTATATGTAGATGAAGACAGCAAGGCCCAAGGAGTTTTGTGACTCATCCAAGGCCATGAGGCCAGATTATTAACAGAGCTGGGAGTAGAAAGAGATTCCTGCTCTAGGACTAATTCTAATGTTATTATAGCAGCATACACTAAAATATGAAATCACAATTCTTATGGTTTAATATTACACCTCTTAAAGGCTGCAGTTACTTAGGTTATAGCTCTGCCATAGGTTTTCTATCCTCCATTCTTCCAGTGCTGGGGAATATATGGCAGTGTCAGGATTAGTCATTTAAACTGGATTGAGGACAAATTGTACTAAGTTGTTTTCAGTAGATATGTAACTAGATAGATGATACCATAAAATGATATATTGCTCCACTTTATGCATTTATGGGAAAAAAGTCATTAAAAAGAGTTTTAATTGGGAACATCAACAAGAGTCAACAGGGGTAAATTTTGGGTGGAGCATGGAAGCTTTATGTCATTCTTAAAATAATTCCCCTCTGCATAACAGCCCTGCTGGAAAGCTTGAATATTCCCAGTTTTTCATTCTACGCTAACATATGGACCATGGTAGACTATATATTAAAAACCCTAATACTTGAAATTCCATAAAAGTCAGCGTTTGAAAGCTTGATCCCCTATTTGGTTGCCAACATCCATCCCTGGGAGACAATAATTAATAGCTTACTCTGTGACCTGCCAGTCATTAGCATCTTCATGTATAATGATTTATCAGGTCACTTCTAAGGAGAAGTCATTATTTGTATTACCTGTCTACCTACCCCCATACATATAAGAGCATTTAAGGGCAGTGACAATATTTTATTAATCCTAGTATGCTCCTGATAAATAAGAATCAAATCATAAATAATGGAAGGAAAGGAGAAAAGAGGTTAAGGAAAACAAGAGATGTTTATCAGTAACTCTCAGAAAGATCAAAGGTAGTAGTAATTATTTATGAAATGGCAGTTCTCAGACATACTTGCTGCATCTTATTTCTTCTGTTTGGCTTTTCCTCAACCTGTAAATGCATTCAAGGCCAGTGGGCCCTACCTCCATGCCTAGACATTTGACAATTTGCTTCTGGCCTATGCCTCCACAAGTTCTTTGACTAATCAATGTATATACATCTTTATAATTTTTGGTCTACCAAGCAGAATGACAGGATTATTAACACTGTAGATACATGTCATAGACTAAGGAAAATTCCATGTAAGATTATTTTTTCACATTAAAAACTTCATTTTTTGCTCTAAAGTTTTTTGGGTTTTTTTGTTTGTTTGTTTGTTTTATAGAATATTTATAGAGAGTAATTATTTTATCTTCAGTGCATATTTATTTCTATTTTACTTTTGACAGATAGAGAGAGAGACAGAGACAGAGACAGCTAGAGAACCGAACTGTGGGAACTCCCCAGTTCAGCATGTGGGTCCTGCCTGGGCCGGAGCCGGGATTCGATCCTCGGTCCTCGGGGCCTCAAAGCGAGCGCTCAAC
>PVKE010014786.1:0-34422 GCA_004027555.1 Craseonycteris thonglongyai
TCCACCAGGAGCCTGGAGTTGGGATCTTAGAAAGACAGGACTGGGGGGAAGCCGGGATGGCTCAGTGGGTTAGGCGCTCACTTTGCAGCGCCAGGGACCGAGGATCGAGTCCCGGCCCCGGCCTGTGCGGAACCATATGCTGAACTGGGAGCTCCCCCAGTTCAGTTCTCTCTCTGTCTCTGTCTCTGTATCTCTCTCTCTCCCTGTCAAAAATAAATAAATAAATAAATAAATAAATAAATAAATAAATAAATAAATAAATAAAAGACAGGACTGGAACCCAGGGAGACCAATGGGCAACAACAGAAAGAGGACAGGGACCTGAATGTGGGTAATGGCAGCAAAAATGCAGAGAAGGGGGTGGACCTGGGACATACTAGGGAGGTAGAATCAGCAGGACTTGAGAATGAGGAGTTAAAGTCATCGGGGCACGAGAAGGGAACCCAAGGAAATACTCACATTTGAAAGCATTATAATCCTATTTATGCAAGCACAGTACTGTAGGGAAGGGTCACATGCTTAGGGTGGCTGACTTTCAGGGAGGGAAGTGAGGGGTGGGGCTTTAATGGGGCAGCAGCAATGTGCTCCTTAGCCAGCACTCCTTCATTGTTCTGCCCAGAGGCTGCTTCCCCAGGAAATAATAGCCACAGAGGCTTGGCAGGGATGGGCACCAAGATCCTGGAAGGGGCTGAGTTCTACAGTCTGTTCCTCTTTTAATCCCAGGGTCTGGCGTTAGGGCTGACCCACCTTGGGCCTTTGGTGACTGCTGATCATCGAATGATCATGTCTGCTGGAGCTAGAACTTCAGGAAGGGCACTTCCATTAGAGAAACAAGCAAAAAGAGAAGGTATTCTGTCTCCCCAGCCCCCTTGGAGGTAAAGACATTCTTGAAAGAATGAGCAGCAGTCCCTATAGTTACACAACGATGTTGTATTGCACCTCCTAGCAAGCCAGGCTAGGGACTAGCGGTGGGAGACACAATGATGTTGTATTGCACCTCCTAGCAAGCCAGGCTAGGGACTAGGGGTGGGAGAGAACCATCGGAAGGCCCTAGCTGCATTAGGGCTGACCACATTTTTAACACACTGCAAGATTCAAGGTTTGGCACTAAAATGGAAGTGGGGATGGGGAAGCAAAGAGGAAAGAGTTCACAGCATGATTCCATTGTTTACCAGCTGAGTGACCCAGGGCAAGTTTATTTAGATTCCCCCTGGTCCTGGATTGTGTCCAGCAAGCCTGATCATCAAGACTCAAGTGGGCACAGCCCTCGGGCAAGAACATGATAAGGTGGCAGCTGGAGACAAGCTTTGATATCGGGAGAGAAGTTTATGAAGCGCTAGTGTCTAGTGAAGGAAATAATGAGGGGAGATTACTTAGAAAGGAAAATGACAGACGTGACCCTTTAAAGATCTAGGGAAAGATCTACTCATGTGCTAAGGTCCTGAGAGAGGACAGAGCTTGATGCGTTCAAAGACCAGAACACATCCCGTCCCAGGTGGAGTGTTGTAAGCATGTGAAGGGGGCCAGGAACAGGGAGGGAAGCCAGGGAAGAGGCGGGACTTCATTCAAGATGCAATAACTCCCGGAGGACATTAGCGGGACAGATAGATCCTTTTAAATGATCTCTCTTGCTGTTACATGGTGGATAGAATGGGGAGTGCCAGTGAAAGAGACAAGACTGAGGGATACTGAGTAACCCAGGGTAAAGATGGTGGTGCTTTGGACCAGCGTGAACTTGGTGGAGCTGGAGAGAAGTGGGCAGTGCAGGGTCTATTATAGAGGCAGAGCTTAGGGTTCGCTGATGGCTAGGAAGGTGACAGGAGGAAGGAATGTGAGCCATCAAGCATTGACCTTGAGTCACGGGCAGCTGCCTAAAACGCAGCTTCTGGAGGCTTCTCCTAATGGGACAATCTCTCCGCAGTGGCTAAGTGTGTTGTCTCGCGTCCTTAGGAAGAGTTGACCAGGACCCTGATCAATGCCCACCTTCTCCAGCCTGCTTCTCGAGCCTCGTCTCCACGGGCCCAGCGAGGGCACAGGCCTCGGAGGCCACTCTCTGGAGGGTGCATTCCAGGCTGTCTGCTGCTCCCGGATGAAGAAAGTGAGACAGAAAAAACATGTGTGGCTGCCAGCCCAGGCCCTTCCTCAATCAACAGTCTCCTCAGGTCCGTGTGTCCGGGTGCCAAGCAGTCCATACACATGGGCTCTGTTAGCCCCGGGCACACAGGCCCCCGGGAATTGGATCCGTCAACAGCTTGTGATGGATGGGCGCTGCCAGCTGCAGGAGACGTGGAGGTGTTCAGAGGGCAGACAGGGCCTCTTTCCACTGGAACAGAAGCATCTAGAAGGGTCTGGACACCCCGCTGTAATCCCCTCTGCAAAACAGGAAGGGGAAGTGACTGTGGCTTCAGCACGTCCCCATCACTCTTCTCTTGATGACCACCCCCCAGAATTCCTACAGTCTTCTAACAGCCCTACTCTCCTGCCCCCCATTTCCTGGTAGGGGGCGGGGAGCAGGGTGGGGATGGATCCAGCCTTTGACACTCCAGCCTTTCCCACTCTGCGTGTGGAAGTTTCCTGCATTCATCCCCATCAAAACGTCTGTATTTTATCTGATCAATGAACACCCTGCATTTCAAGCTTCACTCATCTGATAGGTGAACGTGCACGGCAGTGTGAGAAGATGCACCGGCTATGCAGCGACTTGGGTTTCCGTCCTAGCAGGGCCCCTAATTAGCTTGGGTGCAGGAAGGTGACCGTGCTCAGCGAGTTAGTGCACCATGCGATCCGGAGCCTGGCCAGCTGGAGAAAGCTCCACACAGATCCTTGTGGGTGAGGGACCCCAGGGACACGCAGCTTCCCAATGGCATCCACATGGGGGCTCTCATGCTGGTGCCAGGCCTCAGCCACAGTGTCCCCAGCAGGGGGACAGCAGTGTTTGCTCTTCACTGCAATTTGGATGTCGCTCCTGGTTTCAGAGCCACCAAGTCGGGTTCTTTGCTCTTCCCTGAGATTCTGTGAGGCACGTGTTAGCCTTTAATTAGCCCGTAAACAAGGTAATTGACTTCTCCTGTTTGTAACTAACTCATCACCTATAAAAAAAAAACAAACCCTAAATCCAGGCATGCCTGCAGTGCTTCCCCAGACTTCTCAGCTAAACAGCCATCCTGGCCCATCCCCCCTTATCTTCTACTTCAGTTTAGTTTGAATCCCTACCACTTGCAGCCAAAGCCGAGTAATGAACACACACACCGCCTGTCAAAATGGGGGTGGAGGGGTGGAGCACAGAAAAATTAAAACCACGGTTCTTATTTAAAACTCCAGTTCCTGAAACACTCTCCTCCCCACCGTGTAACATGCCCATCCTCACTCATCAGCCACTTAAACAGAGTCTCTGGCCACCTAAACACAAAGCTAAACATAGACAACAGGTGTCCCCTATCTTACTACCGATATGTCCCGGTTGCTGCTTGGAAAAGGCAAACAAAGTCTTCTTCTGTTGCTGTCTCCTTTGGCAGGGCTCCAGGAATCAGCTGAACCTTTGTGTGTGCTTTGAAAGGTGATTGTCTCTGGAAAAGCCTATCTTCCTTCCCACCTTGAACCTGTGGTCGTCCGTTATCTAGAGTGCTTTGTGAACACATACAAAGAAAAAAAGGACACAGCAAATTCAGAGTGCCGTGCAGCCCACCCCGACCCCTCCCTCTCAAAAGCGCAGCCCAGAGAAAGGCAGGTTTTCTGAATACAGTTCTTTGTGCAAACCCTCCTAAGATTTATCCTCTTATCAACACCCCTCGCCCCCCATAATTTATATGGATATGAATGAGGGTTTCAACCCAAGAGAAAAACCATTATAAACATCTCTGGGGGGAAAAATTCCCATTCATGCTCCAAGTTTACATTTCTAACATAATTTCCATAAGCCTGTCAGAGCTGGGAGAAGAAGAGGGAAAAACGGGGCATATAGGTCAGGACTTCGCCTGGACTGTATTTTTCTGGGCAGGCACAAGTGTTTGATGCCTTTGAAGGAAGGGCTCCTAGCTCTGTTCTCCTACCTGGACTTGATTCTGGAAAGTCAGACCCAACCTAAGTGGGGTCTGTACATTTTGTATATTGTGCTATGAGACTTGGAGTCTTGTTTAAACCATGTGAGCCAGTACAACAAGGTTGCTTAAGAGTTTGGGCATAAGGAATAGAGAAAAAGAGGGAAAAGGAGGATGTCCGCACTCCTTTACCAGAGATGGCTCCCTGAACAAAACTAGAAGGCTCCTCGGAGCTCCTTCTGGAGTTTGCTGTGTCTTTGCCCTAGTGCCCACTTCTGGGTTTGGGGATCAGGTCATGTGATATCAGTGGGAAAACCATGGCAAACTCACTGCCAGTGTGACAGGGCTTCAAATTCTGGTCTTTTTCCCGGATCCTTTTACACAACGATTTCCTTTTCAGAGTCCTCGGTTCACAGCTTCATGCAATCCTTCCAGGTTCTATAGCTTTCTCAGTGGGAGAGACAGGGTAGTGTTTATTCGATCTCACCTAGAACCAGAACGGGCTAACATCTTTTCTCGTTAAATAAGGATTCACTCATTCATTCAACATGTTTATTACATTTTTCCTTATGTCACAGTCCCATGTATGTTTGCCACCTGTACCACCTCTCCAGCTCAAGGGCCTGGATTTATTTATCCCAAGGCTGCCCCAGGATGGGACATAGAGTAGACATTCCAAGTAGTACCTCTAACATTCGTATGTAACAAATATCAGAAAATCCTGCTCAAACTAGTTTAATCGATAAATGGTTTTGTTGTGATTTTGCTTGGTTTGGTACCCATAACAGAGAAGTCCAGAAATAGCATGCTTTATGGCAGGTGTAATGCAAGATCTTAAGTGGTTCACTTTCTCTCGTTTGTCTCTGCTTTCTCTAATGTTGGCTTCATCCTTGGACTCCATCTTCTGGAAATTCCAGGTTGGCATCTGGTGGCAGTAGAGTTGCTCCTGCGTATCTAGAACACAGATCTTGACAGCACACAAACTGGAGCAAGAAAGAGAGGTCTCGAAGTATTCAGTGCATAAGTCTTAAATTTTTTACACTTTTGCTAGCCAAATGGGGTTACCTGAACCAATCATCAAAGCCAACATGGTGGTGAGTGCTGTCAGGCGTGAGCTCATATGAGCTCCCTTCTGTGCCTGAATATGGTATTGGTCCCCCCCCCCCCAAACATGTGTCTGAGAATGATTTTCCCAAAGGAAAATCAGAGTATAGACAATAGGCAAAAGGATAAATGGATAGATGGATGCCGTGGAGCTGTATTATTTAGATTAATTTTGAATGCAAGCATCAAAAGTGCTGACTCATCTTTACTTTGGTTCATGTAAGCAGTAAGTCCAGAGGTTCGGACATCAGGAATACCTTGATTAAGACCCCTCCCCATTCTGTCTTGTTTTCTGTGGGATGCGGTTCTCCACCTCTCCTCAGCCTGGTTTCCCAAAATGGCTCAGCAGTTCCAGGATTCAAATCATCAGTTCCTCCACATCTGAAGGTTTCCATGGCACTCCAAGGAAAATACTAGCTCTGCACTGATTGAGCCACCCTGTGCCTAGAAAAAAAATTACATGCTGATTGGCATATCCTGGTTTGGCTGAACCAATCATATAGCAAAGAGGATGGGATTAGGCTAATAAGTTTGGAACATTCAGATCCGACCGCTATAGTTGGTCAGAGGTCACTTTCCTTGAGACAGGGGCCGCTGGGAGATGGATGGGGATCCCCTGAAGGTATTTCATGGAAGGGGGTCATTAGATACAGGAGGGCATAAAAAATAGCTACAAAAGATACCAAGCATAAAAACCAAGTCTTTCCAAAGCAGTGAGCATCTTTATCCTTTTGAATTTCCACAACAGTCACAGTTAATGGCACTTAGTAAGCACTCAATCAATTTTTGATGACTGGATTAATGAGTTAAAACAATCAGGCTATAGGAAATAAAATTCTAATCACATTTAAAAATAGGATTCACAGTCCCAAGGCCAATTCCAGTTGTAGGCACTATATCTAAGAGACATATTTTGCTATAGCTGTGTCTATGAAGAGCTGTCAAAATATTTTGAAATTAAGTAATAATTTGGACTCTATTACAATTCTATCTTTAAAAGCCTTTTATTCAGTGAACACAGAGTGTTAAGGACAAGGCAGACTAATGTCAAAACATCCATTTTATATCATTTGATCTCGGCTTCTAGGCTAAGAGCTGTGATAAATTGACACATGTTGCAAAACTCAAAACCTGGACAGCACCTGATGTGTGACTATGATGCTATAGAATCTCAAAAAGGTCCAAACCCTCCAAAGCCCTTGGTAGGCTGATCAGCGGTACCATTTTAAATGCGACAGAAAACAACGGTGTTGTCTCATTTCAAATGGTGCTGTGGTCAGCCTACTGACACTGTGAATTGAGCCCAGTGAGACTAGGCTGACCATACGGTTCATTTGAAATGGGACAGTACCATTGTTTTCTGTCCCATTTAAAATAGTACATCTGGTCAGCCTAACTTTTGGTCTAGGTAAGATTTGAACAGGATCATCAGTAAGATGATCCTGAAAGTCAAGGATGGAACTAAATGGGATGAAGGGTCCAAGGCAGAGGCTTAGAGTCAAGGAAAGGGGAGGGACATTGTGTTGGGGTGTCCCCAAGACCATTCTCACGTTTGCTGGCTCACTGGGAGGACTCAGCATAGTCAGACTCGTGGATTAATTGCTCATGTGAGTTTAATACAGTGAGAGGGTACAAAGCAAATCAGCAAAGGGAAAGGGCCCAGGTGAAATCCGGGGAAACAGGAGCACGCTTCCTAGGGTCCCTCCCATTGGAGCTACACAAGACTCCCTGGATTCCTCCAGCAACAAGTTGTGACAACACTTATGAAACGCTGCCCACCAGGGAAGCCCATCAGAGGCTCTGTGCCCGGGACTGTGATCGGAAGCTGGTCATGTGGCAGCTTCTCCCTGGCATATACTGAAACCCTAGGCTCCCAGAAGGAAAGCAGGTGTTCAGCACAAACCACATTGTTTTGTATAAACATCTTAGGCACAGCAAGTCTCCCATCAGTAAGGGTGTTGGGAACCTCCCAAAATCTAAGTTCTCAGGCACTAGCCAGAGCCAATCCTGCAAGCAGGCCTTTTAGAGGACAGTGGTCAGGCCTGTGCCGGCAGCTCGCTTCTGCACAGATGCTCAAGAGTTCAGCCTTTGAGGTCAGCTCTCTTTACTTCTCTAACCCTGGGGCTTTAGGGTAGAACAATGAACATTTACTGCTCCCGCTCTGTGCCCATAATTAGGTGAGTTACTGCCTCTCTCCAAGCCTCAGTTTTCTTTATCTAGAAACAAAATCAAAGCCAACCACAAGTGGTTGAGCCAATGAATGGAGGCAAGAGGTGAGAACGCCTGTGTCCCCCTCAGGGAAGGTGGTGAGCATCACCCCTCTACGCCCTTTCTCCCCACGGCCTCTGACTGCGTGCAGGGAGGAGGGGGATCGTTCTTCTCCGTTCACGCCACCTCAGGCTGGCCTCAGCCAACGTTGTGCGGTCCAGCTGAGCATGGGCAGGGAGACAGGCTGATTTATACCCTGCCTTTCAAAGCGCTTGAAGAATGTGCACCTGCATAACCTCATTTCTCTCATGAAGATCAAGAGACAACCCAGATATACAGAGATATATGGGTCTCTGGAGAACAGTGCTTGATACCCAGGGCGATCAAAAGCATCTGCAGAGTAAACACGCATTAAGAACTAAATGCCCGAATGAAGGGAAGCTGGTTCAGAGGGGAGAACTATTTTGAAAATGACTTCCCTGGGGTTTCGCAGAGCAGCATTTCCAAGCTCAGTCATTTGTCAGCTGTTGCCACGCCACCTCAGGGGTTTACAAGGAGCACTGATGGCCACAGGAGCGGGTCTCTGGGGCCACCGCGGCTGGGCAGAGCTCGGCTGGACTCCCTGGGCTTGATCTGCCCCTTGCACGTGCTTAATGTCCTGATAGGAAGGGGCCGCAGCGACCTGGACATGACGCTCTTCTCATGGCCAGCTCCCCAGGGCAAGAGCCGGGCAAACGGGAGGAGCACATTTAATGGCTTCGCTCTTGTCATTTCCACTGAGATTGAACTGCTCAAAGCAAGTCATGCAACCCAACCCACATGGAAGGGTTGTGAAGTGCTCTCCACCCACAGTGTGAAGGGCAGAGAGTAGATGTTTGCTGAACCATAATCCAAAGGATCACATAAGCCATGGCCCTAAACTAAGGTGACCAGATGTCCCGCTTTTGGCGGGACAGTCCCGATTTTTAACAATTTGTCCCGTGTCCCGCGGCGTTTTAAAAAAGTCCCGAGTTTTGGAAAGAATGCACGACAAGCTAGGGAACAGCGGGAGATAGACCAAATTTTTAATCAAGAACCCCCTCCCCCCTGGTCAATGGTGTCCCGCTTTACCAATGTTAAAATCTGGTCACCTTACACATGTAAATACATACATACAGATGAAAATGAATGCTAGAATCTGAAATACCCTCTTGAAGGAAAAATATCACAGTGGCAGCTAATGCAAACATACCTCATAGCCACCTGCCAGCAACCCCAAGTCTCAGGAGCACCAACAATAATGGCAATCTCCCCCCAGGGGGCTTCTAGCCAGTTCTGGGATAGGAAGTTTGGGATCATTGCTCCCCTGCCCTTCCCCCACCCAGCAGGTAGACACAGAATACATTTTAACCCCGATTGATTTCAACTTAAACTTTTAAACTGCAGCTGCTGTCTGTGCGTGGAGACCCCATCTTTTTATATGTTATTGCAGATCAGTTGCCCACTGGTATAATAAAGAACTCTTGCTGGGTTGGCTGTCTGGAATTTCTAAATCAGAGAGCCTGGTGGATAATTCAGGCAGGCTCCCCATCCAGGGTGATTGATGCCAGACTCCAGCCAGCAATCATGGGGTCCTGGCTTCATGAACCCAGCCCCCAGCTCATATATCAGCTCAAGGGAGGGTGTGTGCTTCCTCTCTAGGTGAGGCTGGACAGTGGGAATGCATGGAAGGGGCTGCACACACATCGCGGCTGGAAAGGATTCACCTGTGTCATATGGCATTTATGAAAAAGCGCTTGCCAGCTTTCTGAAATGCCCCTTTGACTCCCAACTATAGCTTTACCATGATACCGTGGACGGGACAGAGATGGATGGTCAGGTAAGAGATGAGTCATCACCAAGTTCGAGTAGCCAGACCCTCAGGGGATGTGAAGATTTTCTAAGTGTTCACAGGCACGGACCGTTTGTTAAAAATCCGTTTCCACAGTGTCCACTGACATGTGTCCTATTTGCCACTTCCTCTTTTACAAATGTCCTTCTGCCACTACATAAAAAGCAGGTTTATCAGGCAGGGTATCAACACAAAACAGAAAATGCACTCAAACTGGGTAATTTGAAGAGCGTTTCATAGGGGAAATATTTATGAAGATTCTGGGTGGAATAAAGAAAACCACAAAGACTAGTGCAGCCCCTTTAGGTTGTTAGGGCCCTGAGTAGCATGAGGGGAGGAAGAAGCTTCTAGAAGCCTGGGGAGATTGTGCAAAATGTGGAGAAGCTGTGGCCTTCTGGAGAAGATGCAGAGTCGCCCCACAGACAAAGTCTGAGAATAAATGCCCAGCATTACTTGCCTCCTCTTCCTCCTACCCACTGCTGGGGCTTCCCATTGGCCAAACCCGACACAAAGCCACAAGGGAAGGGACTGGTCCCTGCCATCAGCCTCCCAGGGCAGATGGAGGGTAGAGAAGGGTGACGAGTGGAGCCGTCCCCCCTGAAAAGGCTTCACCCATCTGGCAAAGGTGCCTTCCCCGTCTGTGAGCAGTCCTTCCGGTCATCAAGCAAAGGCGCGTCTTGAAATATTCGCCTTGGTGTTCAGGACGCGGATGTCTCGATAACTGGGCAACACATCCTTTTACGAGTCAGTTTGTCTTCAATTCTCCACTGTCGCTGAAAGTGACAAAGAACCCCCCTCCCGACGTCAGCACATAGATCATCAAAAATCACTGGGAAATTTTTGTCATATAAGTGAAAAGGAGGCTGAACAGGGGATCCTTCCATTCCCATCTGCTGGTTTAAGTGAACAGGCTGTTCACGCTGACACCAATAAAAAACAAAATAGTGTGACTGCAATTGATGCTGAAGCCTAGCTCTTTAAAAAATAACGACTAATTCATGAATGCATTAACTGAGAAACAGTCTTACCTATCACATTAAGAGAAGTATATCCCAAAGTACTTTACTTTTGGGGGGATTAATCATTCTTTATCACAAGCCATGACATATTTATGTTGTGTTGATCAATTGTAGTCTCCTAACTACCATAATAATAACTGAATTAAAATACCTTATTTTAACATTTAAAGACTTGTCAATGAAAAACTTTCAAATTTCAGTCTTAATGCATGAGCACATGAGTATTTTATTGCAGTCAGTGATACATGATAAAATGATTAATAAAAGATTTCAAAGAATAAAAATATGATACATTAAGACCAAATTTCTGCCAGAGGCATACAGGTTTATAGAGAAAAAAGCACAATGCAGAACTCCTGACAAAGCAAAGCTTATACTGTATTTTTTAATCCCTGATGGTGGGTATTAAACTACACTGGTATTGAGCTTCAATGGGACATATTTTGAAAATTATATTACACTTTTCTTTTAAAATATCAATATTTAAATGTCAAAAATTATATCCACTTATATATTTATTTATCTCTACATACACAATTAATAAATATTATATTTTTATAACATAATATATACTTCCATCTTAACATAATATATAAGTTATATAATTATAATCAAATATATATTTAAACCTATGATCACAGTTTAGGTGATAGCTTAAAAATGTGAGCAGACTGACATGATTTTTATTTTTTTAAGATTTATTTATTGTTTGAGAGAAGGTGAGAGAGAAAGTGAGAGAAGCGGGGAGGGCCCAGAGCAGTCTCTATAGCTATGCATCATTAGCTGGGACATGGTTTCATTTCACACAGGTGGACGTGGGGCCTCACTGGGTGGAACTGAACCAGGGACCTCCCTCATGGGAGGTGAGAACCTTCCCCATTGAGCCATCCCGGCGGTTACCAGCTGCACCACAGTTCAGCATGTGGGTCTGCATGGGCCGGAGCCTGGATTCGATCCCCAGACCTCACGGTTGCAAGGCAAGCACTCAACCTGCTGAGCTATCCTGGTGTCCCCCTAACATGAGTTTTAAAGCTGGAGGCAATGCTAGGAGGTGAGTCTGCAGAATGAAGCAGGGGTCAGATATTTGGAAGGTCCTTGTGTGCCCATCATAGGCAGGGAAAACGGGAATGGAATAAAGTGAAATCCGTACAGGCTGTCACAGGACAGCTGTATGCAGCGCCCAGTGACAAGGTAATAACGTGCTGTCAGGGAGGGAAAGGCTGTGGTAGACCAAGGTGACCCCACAGGATGTCCCAGAGGCACAGAGGTGACGCTTGGGTTGGAGAGAGAGTTGAACTGCTTCTGAGCCCGTGCAAGAAATGTCACTGGGGCAGCTGAGACCCTGGAATCCTCTCATCTGCAACCTGAGTAGCCGGTTGACACCCACTTACTCTCAGCCACAGCAACAACAACTGTAACACTATTACTAGCCTAGGTTTGTTGACCACTGTTGGCCTGTGACACATGGATGTGTCGATAAAGATTCTAGGATTCTAGCTCCCATTCTTAGCCTCTGGGCCCCACACAGCACCTCTCTTTTCTGTCTGGGTGTTGTTCTTCATACAGTCATTCCTTCTTTATTTCATTCAGCAAATAACTGTGACATGCTGACTCTGGACTAAATACTCCAGACATGTTTGTCAGGATGTCTCATCTGCACTGGTGTCCTTGGGGCACTTCACCCCAATGTGCTTTGGGGTGCCAACCCCCCTTCCTAAGCCTTGGGAGAGAACGGTGTTCTCTCTTTTCTCCTCTCCCCCATGCTCCAGTCCCAGGGCCCAGCTCCTATTTTCAACTTGTCCTGGCCAGTCCTTGGAATGTCCACTTTCCTCAGCACCCCTGCATCTCTTAAGGTCGGTCCCGTCACCTAGGCCAGAGTCCGGGGAGTTTCATGCAGACATTGGGGAAGAGCCCCCGGGACTTGACCCATTTCTCCAGCCCGTCCCCCCACCCTGTGGCCCCTCTTTAGCATAGGTCTCAAGGATCAGGGTCCAGAGTCTCCCTGTCTGTGACCATCCTTCCTCCCCCCCTTACCCCAACCCTCCAGGGAAAATCCTTAGCATTGACTAAGATCCATAGTTTCCCAGGGACTTCTTGTCCTCTGACTTGTACCATTTAGTCTCTGTAAATACATGTTCACAGACAGGCTTCCCATTGACTTGCCATCCAAGTCTCATATTTGGAAGCAAAAATTACGTAAAAGTTTCTGCCTGTTGTCAACAATACTGCCACATGCTCTTAGAATTTTGTGAAGAGGGTAGCTCTCAGGTTAAATGTTCTTACCACAAAAAACAGGGCAGACACAAGGAAACTGTGGGGGATGATGGATAGGTCTGTCACCTCGATTGCAGAGATGGTTTTCATGGACATGTATTCAAGCTCATCCGATTGCATGCATCACGTATGTGCAATTTTTTGTGTATCCATCACACCTCAACAAAACTGTTTAAAAATAATTAGAGAAGTGCGTTTTTCTGCTCGGTTCGTCGTCAGCTATCAAGGGGAAAGTGAGTAGGAGCGGCTCCTCCACGTCAGACACTGAAATGACGACTGTCCCAGCGGCCACCGGCGGCTCAGACATGGGAAGCACATGCATGTAACGTGGGAGGTCTCGCCCAGCACATCTGTCCGGGCCCTCGGTGGCCAGCGACAGAATGCACGCAACTACCTACGCAGAAAAGGGATTTAGTCAAGGGCGCGGGGGAGCTCGCAGGCTCTGGGAGGATCAGGTCAAGAGTCCAGGAGTCCAGGCAGTGGGGACCAACGCTGACACTCCACTGAAGACAGACAAGCCGCAACTAGGGGCAGAAAACCTGAGAAAGTTCAAGCCGAAAGGAAAGGTTTTTTCAAATCAACGAAGGTTAGGGGGTGATGTCTGAAGGAGCTCAAGTTTTGCTTCTGGAATCCAAAGGCAGGTGCAATGGAGTTAGGATCGCAAATGTTCAGCTGAAGAAATGCCGTCCATCTCCACACTGCCCACCTGTTAGGTCCACAGAGCTTTTATTCCAGTCCCTGGGGTAGCACGGCGAGCCTTTGGCCTGTCGAGCTATTTGTGAGAAGGAGCCAAGGAAGGAACAATCATAAACTGAGGGTGAGCTTACTCCTCCAAGTCACCCAGCACTTGTCTGTGCTCGGCTCACACACCTCTCTCTGCAGGAAACGTCCATGCAGACCCCTCTGGGCCATTTCTCTCCCTGCTTTTTCTGTCCTTGACTGTGGTTAAATAAACTATTGATTTGTTTTCAAGGTAATTGAAGGGGTAATATAGTTCTGATTTGATAACTACCGCCGTAATGCATTCAAGTAAACAAACATTAGGGTTTCAATTTGTTATTTTTGTCATCAAGAATTGACCGCGTGCTGGCTGGCCCCGGGGAAATGGCCGTGTAGTCAGGATGGCCGCGAAGGCCCTGAGGCAGGAGGGGGTTTGAAGCTATTCGATGAGTGTGACACTTGCTACTCGGAGTGTATGTCCCAGAGAAAATGTATAAAACACTTTCCTAAAGGTCATCTTACTTGACTTCACATGCATTTTTCTTAGCATTATATTATTATACATGTGATGGCACTGAGAGAACACTGATAGGTATTGTGAGAGCACTAAAGTGTCCCTTTCTAAGCCATTCCTTGGAACTATATTAATTTAAAAATCGTAAATAATAATATAATAATTAAACACATTTAATTTTAAAAGAAAGAAAATTAAGTATTAATTAATAAACTCACAGGCTCGGGTGTTTGGGGGTTTCTTAAGGACCAACTCTTACCGCGACTTAATTAAGGAGCAGGGAGAAGCATCAGGCTATTAAACAGAGGTCGAGGGAGCCCCGGCGACTCAGAGCAGCCTAGAGATGCTGCCTTTATTAGTCTTCCTTGCTTCTATGAAAGCAAAGTAGGTTTGTGTTCTACATGAGGACTAATCCATTCGTCACTGTGAAATCTCTAAGGACAGAGATGTCCATTTTCAAACCTAATTTGCAGTTGGCTTTTCATTTTAGTGGTTTTGGAATGGAATTTATCTGCTTCAACTCTGGTATATTTGGTTCTCTCATGCAAATCTCTAATGCCTGCAGTGAAATTTTGATATAACATTAACACTTTGTTTTCCCTGAGATTAGCTCCATTTGTCAAAGGCTTGGGCCCAGGCCCATAAAGAAATGTCACTCTTGGCCCCTTTGTAATGGTTTTATGCAAATACCTTTCAAGCCAAAACAGGAGTGGGTGGGGGGAGGAAGGAAAGAGAGAGAGAGAGAGAGAGAGAGAGAGAGAGAGAGAGAGAAGGAGAGAGAGAGGGAGAAGGCAGAAAAGAGGAGGAAAGTGGTGAGTGGGTGGGGGTCTTGGACAGGAAGGAGAAGAAATTGAGGGAGGTGTGGGGAAGGCGCAGTGTGGGTGCCCATAGCAAATAAACAAACCTCCTCCACAACATGGTGCAGACCAGTTCATGCTCTGAGCTCCTCCTACCGTTGTTGTGAGACAACAAATGAGACACGGGTGTGAGAAATAGTGTGGAAAGGGTCCAGGGCTCCTTACACAATATTCCTTGTTCTTGGGGGAGCAGGGGGAGGGAAACCAGACCAGACAGCCAGAGAGCACAGGAAGGATTTTAAACTGAGGCCGACTTACTCCTGGGGGAGCTCGCTTCCCAGAAGTCCGCGGGCGTGGACCCTCAAACCCCTCCCTCTGGTAACGTTCCTATATTGATGTATCTGAGAACACTCTTACTGTCCTTCTTTCCCACCTCCCCTTTCACAGCTGCCTTTTTCCCATTCTAGAAGAAAAGGTATGGTGTTTACCCATCCACAATCTTCCCTGAGCCCTTCCATTCGCCTCATAAAGACATCCATTTCCAATAAAATGTTGCTTTCACGTTTAGTAATTATTTATCCAAATTTACTCTATTTTGTTTTGATCACTTGGGTATTACATATAATTCCAGTGATAATTCAGTTGAAATGTTAAACATAGTTAATTTGTAAGTAAGATAATTAATAAGATAAAATATATTAAAATAATATACAATTATCAGGGGGAAGTGGAAAGGATCTTTGAAGGAGAAAAGGAAATGATATATATTTTAAATGGTTAAGAAAAACTTAATGTATTTTAAAAAGGATAGTGGATATTAAACAGCTATGAGACTTAGCTTTAATTGGCCACACTTAAAAGGATGATGCAGTTTTAGTACAAAATATCAACATTTATACAACTTTGTCATTTTTAAAACCCAATTTTTTTTTTTAATATATGTATATTTTTTATTGTTTTTGACAGAGAGAGAGAGAGAGATACAGAGACAGAGAGAGAACTGAACTGGGGGAACTCCCCAATTCAGCATATGGTTCCACACGGGCCGGGGCCGGGATTACGATCCCTGGTCCCCGGCGCTGCAAAGTGAGCGCTTAACCCACTGAGCCGTCCCGGCTTTCCCAACTTTGTCATTTTTGTCCATTGCATTTGACTAATTTTTTTCCCAGAAGAGCTAGCTGTTTGCTAACTGAGAACCCATTTCCTTTAAACTGCTTCTCTTGTACTTTACCTCTGACTTTAGCTTTGGGGCTAATTTGTCACAAAGAATCTGCATTTTTATCAATTTGTGAGAATTATACAAAGTGGTTGAGAGAGACACCCAGGTCTTCCTGGCGTCCAGATGCTGAGCAGTGAGTGGGCTGACTTGCTCATCCCACCCACCACCCCTGCTGTGGGAGAGGGGGTCCCACGCCTCCCAAAGCTACACACATGGGCTTTGGTGGTTGCAAGTGCTGTTCATGGAACATCTCCAGCCTCCTTCCAGGCTCTTCCTCTGTAAGTCATGTGACTGACTTCGCCCATGACATGTGGGAAGAAGTGGTAGTGTCCCTCTTGGGCAAATATTTTAAAAGCCAGTCTCCACTAAGCCATGCCATCTTTCTTCTGCCACAGGAATTGTAGAAAGTTGTGCTAAGATGGAGCCTCTGTGAGTCTGGTTCCAACCCACCAAAATGTCAGCTGACCCTGAGATGGATGTTTTAAGCCACTGAGATTGTAGTCTTGTTTGTTACTGCAGCATAACCTCTCCCATCCTGAGTAGTACTGAGAGTCATTTGCAAATAGCTGAAACTTCAGATGTTAGATCTGTGAAATGCTAAGAAATTCTATAATCAACTCGTGTTTGTAACCATTTCTTTTTCATCTCTAAAACATGCAGCCCTTTGTCAAGCTACATCCACATCTGCTTGTTGGGAATAAATTCTACAAACTGACAAAGTTGTCTTCTCTCCTCTGATTTGCCTTCAGAAAGGACCCAGGAATTCACCACTGGTTAATCTTATGTGTGGGTTTGACTGGGTCATGGAGTGCAGAGATAATTGAGTAAATGTTATTTCTAGGTGTGTCTGTGAGGGTGTTTCTGGATGAGATTAGCATTTGAATTGGTGGACTCAGTAAAGCAGACTGCCCTCCCCATTGTGGGTGGGCATCATTTAATTCAAGGGTCCCCAGCCCCTGTTGGGAGCTGGGGCTGCACAGTAGGAGGTGAGCTAGCAAGCAGCAAAGCTTCATCTGTATTTACAGCCGCTCCCCACCGCTCACATTACCGCCTGAGCTCTGCCTTCGGTGAGATCAGTGGGGACCTTAGATTCTCATAGGAGCAAGAACCCTATTGTCAACTGCCCTTCTCTGTCACCAAACTGGTCCTTGGTGTCCAAAAGGTTGGGGACTGCTGAAATCATTGAGGGCCCGAATAGAACAAAAAGGAAGGAAGAAAGGGAAAATTTGCTCTTTGGGTCTGATAGGCTGGGCAGGGACACTGGTCTTCTCTGCCCTTGGGCTGGGGCTTACACCATACGCTCTTCTGTTCTTCAGGCTTTGAACTCAGACTGTAACCAGATCCGTGGCTATCCCATGTCTCCAGCTTACAGATGGCAGATAGTGGGGCTTCTCGGCCTCCTTAATCATGTGAGCCAATTCCTTACAATTTTATACACACATGCACACACACACACACACACACACACATCTCCTATTGGTTCCATTTCTCTGGAGAGCCCTGATACAACACCCAGCTGGTTTTTGCAACTCTCCTTGGATCTTTAAGCCCTGCTTCTGTGATCCCACCTTTACTCCTGCCTCTACGACCATTGTGACATCTCTGGAAAATCCTATTTCCTGCTCTGACCCAGGCCAGAGGCTCTCATCAATAAGCAGGCCAGGTGTCCAGCAACATTCACTATAAAATAAAAATGTAACTATGAAGATCTTTCCAACAGAAATACATGTGCAGCTAAAGGAGACCAGAGAAGATTATTCATTAGCCCAGAAAACTCTAGGAAACTGATTAGTGAGTCAAAAGGACATGACCCGCTGTCCCACTGAAGCACATCCAGGCTCAGACACCATCCTGCATGCTCCAGTCCACTTGATGAATGGCCAGCCTTGAAGGCTGGTGGGAACCTTTGCTCCTTTAAGTCGACCAAGCAGCTCATTTACCCATTTTTCCAACCTTCGTTTTAGACAATGGCATTCTGTCTCAATGGTGGTAAAGCAACTGAAATTCTCACTTTGTGACTGGAAAGATATTTTTCCCTCTGTGCATATGAGCATTTCCCCATCTGTCTGAGGTCTTGGCAGGGCAGGGATCCAGCATTCTTAAGAGCGGATGGAAACCAGAGGACACAATCCAGGATCAAAGTCCTGAATGAGGTCAGCCCCACCTGGGTAAGCCTGAAGCCTGCATCTCCACATTCCTATGGCTTAGGCTTTAACTTTTCCCCCATTTCTCCCCTGTTGGACTAATGAAAATTATCCTAAGCTACTTGTGTGCTGTCTTACAGGGACAGAAGGACACCTTCTGGAGGGATGGAGGGAGAGAATTGATAACTTGATGATTCTTGCAGAACCAGCTGAGTCTAGAGACTGAGCAGTAACCGGCTATCAGGTCTAATGTCAGAGAGCCTCCACCAGCCATTGCCTTCCTCCGTGGACGACCATGTGTCTGCGATCCTATCATCGCTGCTCTCCCTGGACAGAGACACTGCGCACCCCTTCTTAAATGCAAATGTCATGTAGCTGAAAGATTCTGTCAGTCAGGACGCTGGGTGGCATGCAACAGAAAACCTGCATTAAATAGCTTTAAATGAAAGGACTTTATAACATCCGACAACTAAGCAGGGAGAGGAGTAGTTGTTAGTTTCAGACACAGCTGAATTCAGAGGCTCCAATGATGTCATCAGGTCCTGAGTCATGTCTCCTGGCCTTTCAGCTCCTCCTTGCCCTCTGGGATCCATTCGTAGAGAGCATCTCCTGTCATGGCTGCAGGACAGACTAAGTCGGGTAGAAAAAAGTCTGCCACATCCCAGAAACCACAACCAGTCTGGTTGCACCTCATTGAGCCTGAGTGAGTCACGTGCCCACCCGGGGACCAATCACAGTTGCCAGAAAAGGAGAAACCCTGATGGTCTAAGTCCACCTGACACAGAGGGCTAGTCAAGCTATTTGGTAGGCAAATGGGAGAATAGTTTCCCAGAGAAATTGAGATTTGGCTGCCACAGGTGGTGCAATGGATTCTGGGTAACCAAAACAAAATTAAGGACATTACAGAAATCATATTCATTAAAGAGATTTATAAACTGAAATGGGAGGCTCAGAAATTAAGCTGTACTATCTCCCTGTCTGAAGGTGAACCCCAAGAACCCAGTCAAGCTGGGTTGACTTCTTATATTAAATACCTGTGACCTCAGGAAGAAAAAGCCTCTCAATGTTGGAACAAAGAGCGGTAGTTTGACCTGTGTGATGGACTAAAGGGGTTCTAAGGGAGACTCTTGACCAAGACAGCAAGGCACCAGGGAATGGTGGGAGGGAGAACGGATGGACATGGAGTCGAGGCAGAAGGTGTCAATATAAATTACAACGTAGTGATAACGGGAGCTGCCACTGACAAAGCGTTTCCTGTGGGCCAGGCACCACTCTGATCCCCCTGCAAATATTAACACGTTCACATCTCACAACAATTTTCTGAAGGTCTAGTACCTCTTTTCCCATTATACAGGTATGACAACAGAGACACAGGGGGCTTCAATAAATTGCCCAAAGTCGCAGCTAGTGGGGGGGACACTGAGTTTTGAAACCAAGTAGTCTACCCCGAAGTTCATTTGCTCAGAAAAGATAGTGAAGAGTCACCCAGAAACAGAGAACTGGGACAGTACTGCTGGAAGAGAATAGTGAAGCTCCTTAGATCAACACCCTCTTCATGACAGATGGGGAAACTGAGGCCTCGATACTTTGGCTGCTCTGTCACCCTAGGGTGGTAGTGAGGATTCTTCCCTTCCATAGCGAGTGACAGAAAATGCAAACCAAACTCTTTGATCGAGAAGGGCATTTGTTCGTTCCCAAAACAAAACACCCAAGCACTGTGCTGGATTCCGGCATGGCTAGATGCTGGACTCAGCTCGATGCTGGTACCTGGGCACTATCTTCAGCTGTGCTTCCTTCTTCTTGGGCTCTGGTGGCAGGGAAGCAGTGACACCTCCAGGCTCATTTTGATTGGGTAAGATTAGTCACGTGCTTGATGTGTCGCTGTTGCCAGGGAGCATCATGATGGACTCAGCTCTGGTCTTGGGCCAACTTCTGACTCCCAGATCATACGGATTCAAAGTGGGAGGGAAGATTTTCCAAATGATTCAGTCGTGTGAGAGTGTTGTGTTTCCAAAATAAAATGAAAGAGATGCAGGGGGTTAAGAATAATAGTTCACCCAGTCTTCTATGTGAGAAAAGTTCTTTTTCCTTTTTCTTATATTACTTAGAAGCCATCAAAATGCACGCCACCCACAGTGACCTCTCACACAATGTCAGCTGTGTCTTTCGGACTCATCTGTTTGTGTTTGGAGAATCGATTTGAAATCACTGACCGTGTCTATGGGGTCTCCTGCCTCACTGGACATATGAGCTCGCCAGTCACTGCTAGTGAGTTCACGTGTTGGCGAGGTCAAGCCACGTGGTATGAACTCACTTCTCTGCCTTAAAAAAAGGGGCCATTCCTTCTTCCCGGTTCCTGCAGCATGCCAGAGAGCAGAGAAATCCTCCCGTGGAAACCAGGTCTCCTACAGGACCTCCCCGGAGGAAGTGGGACCGAGAACTGGATGGACATTTCTTTCCTGTGTAAAATGATGAACGGTGGTTCCTCGTGAGAATTCAGTTCAGGCTTTTACTGGGGCCTGTCTCCTGGGGTGAAGACTATGTCTCCCATGTCAACACAATGCCCCGTTCAACAGTGGTGCTGGATCTGTGTGAATGGCTGGGAATGGATTTTCCTGCTTTGGGATTCGCTGCCTCACAAAAGAGTCATCCCCAACCCCCCGAGGAGTTGGGTGGTCTGAGGCAGGGGGTGTGGACAGATTGGGGGAGACACAACAGGAAGGGTATCTGCCTGTCTTGGGTCCACTGAAAACCCCACTAATCTGCCATCTTTGGCAGACGTCCTGGGTGGCTGTGTCCATCAGGGACATTTGATGGCGTCCCACAGACACTGGGTCCAGCCAACTAAGTAAAAAGGGAATTTCTGGAAGGATAGGAGGTAGCTCAAGAAAGGAAGGTCTGGCTAAAGAACCAGCCACAAAAACGACAGGAACTGAGTTGTCTCTGAGATTCCACAAAGAGAAAATAAAGAAACTATTTGGGGGAGAACCACAGTGGGGTCAGTCATTCCCAGGCTGTATTTATTCCTCTTCTGAGTCACATGCCCAGGAGAGAGAGGAACCCAGGCAGGATCACATGCCCACCCTGGCCAGGGTGGGGACAGGGAGCCATTTTGATCAAATAGTCCCACCAAGGATACCCCGAAAGGGAAAGAATCGTTTCCCAAAAGAATAATCCAGGTGCGTCATCAAAAACAGGGGAGGCCCAATGGCTGGCCTGCTGAGCGCCCAGAGGTGGAGTACAGGTGTCTTCCTGCGCTGCAGACCCCGCTTTCTTCTGCCTCTTCCCTCGATTTGTCCCGACAGGACCTAGAAAAGCAAGCCCCTTCCTCTCCCAGGTACATACCTGAGAGACAGTTTTGGACACCTGCCCAGGGACCTGTAACCCCAGAATGTTCATTGCAACTTTGTCTGTTACAGTGAAGCCCGCGCAGTCGACTTGAACATCCATTGGCTGGAGACTGTGGCATGGTTACAGAGATTTAAATAAACTAGAAGAGTAGGTGTCAACAAGAAAGCAAACTTGAAGACATCACGTTCAATAGAACGAAGCAAGGTATGGAAGAATACGTACAATAAAACACCATTAATGGAAAACATGCCAAGTAATATATATACAATTTGGGAGTACATACAAATTCATGAAAAGTAAAACATGCACGAGGATGGTAAGAAAACAACGTTGGGGAGATGGTGACTTCATGGGGAGAGGGAGGGAAACCTATGGGCAGGGGTGTACAGGAAGGTCCAAGGCACGTCGGAAGTTGAAGTTCTTATAGCGGCAAATGCCCAGGTGCTTGATAAATAGCTCTTTTTTGCCTGTACACAAGGTTTCTTTAAAAAGAAAAAATCAAGCATATAGCCCATGCCTAGGGCACCGTCTGCTTCGCCCTGAAGTGACATCTGTCCCCGTGAGTCTGCACACCCGCCTTAGAGCACCTCGGAAACGTGAGTACCTGCTCATCCCCCTGAACAGCCAGCTCGGCCGCCTCACCTGCCGGATGCTCTGGCTGTGCCGCCGGGGGCTGAGGATGCCCCCCTCCCGGCAGCACTCTGTCACCTTGTAATCTGTCTATTGATCACCAGTCAGGATTCAAGATGAGCTGCAGGCACGGCCATCTCCCCCCGGGGACCTGGACATTGGGCAGCCCGCACGGAACCAGGAGATCGATGGTCAGGACTCGTCGTGCTGGGATCGCGTGGGCCTCCCAGTCTTTGCAGGAAGACACAGGGGTCTGGTGTGCACACAGAGGGGCAGCTAGGGACCCGTACCCTGGCCCTGTCTCCATCTCCGGGCCTAGAGACTGCCCATCCCTCAGCCCACTGAGCTCATCCCAGTCCTGGACCCCGCAGCCAGAGGTTCCTTCCTTTTTGGCTCCGTACCATCCCCTGCTCCCAGCTGAGATGGCTCCGGGGGACGCTGGGACAGATGTTTAGCACAGTCGTGCTCTGTAGTGGGGCTCCGGCTGGCTGCTGGGGAGGGGAGTCTTCTCGCCTTCCTCTAAAAGGCAGCGAAAGCCACTCAGGGATGCTTCTTCGTGGCGGCTGTTGGACACTTGAGTAGGACAACTCTTGATTGTGAGGGCTTTTGTCACCCCTTGCAGGTCAGACAGTAGCATCCCTGAGCCCACACACTACGCGTGAGAAATGAAATCGGCCATCAGTTATTGTGACAACCTGGACCTCCCCTCCATGTTTCCAAAGGCTCTAACGAATGGGACTGTCCCCAGTCTATGCCAAGCCTTCTTAAAATGGATGAACTGGGACCGCAAGATTCAGAAATGAGGGCTGGGGTGGGGGTGGGGGCAGGGCCCACCCCCAGGGCAGCTCAGTTTCTGGCCTATTTTACAATTTTGGGTTTTTATGAAAGAGTTTCTTTGAAGAACATGTTTACACCTAGAAAGAGTTGAGAATGTCTAGTTGAGGCTGAAACGGTGTGAATTCAAAACTGACTTTTTCTGTGCAAGAAGTATCAATGGACGTGAGTATTTTACTTTGCAACTACTCTGACCAAACTTTTGATAGTTGATGGAATAAATTGTGGCTGGTTGGTAGGCTGTGTTTTCTTTCATTTCCCACTTTTAGGCGGCACTGTCTGTTGAGTTTAACCCTCGTCCACTCCAGGAATTCTTGTGTTTACTGACCTCAGAGTGGTAGAAAGGTAAACTATTTCAGGCAAAGCAATCCTGACTGGTTGGCCAAATAGCTTCCTTTTGTTTGGGTTTTCTTTTCCTCCCTTCCTTCTTATTCATGTCTTCGTGGTATGTTGAGTGGGAGAATTTGCATTGCACCTTTTTTTCTCTTCCTCTAGAAAAATAAAACTTGGCTCGTGTTGAGTGCCTCCTAATCCCCAACAGAAATCTGACGTTTTCATTTTGCTTTTTCACCCTCTCTAATCGTCACATAGCCTGAGGTGGGGGTGGGTTCCATGCAGCAGAGCGTTACAATAATCCCACCCAGTAATAACAAAGGCGCCCCTGAGGGTTGCGTTGGAGATTGAAATGTCACCAGCCCTTCTCATTTCTAAGGCGATGAAAGGTTGATCTGGGCACGATACCAAGTGTGACTTATCAGGTTCCAAGTGGCATTGTCCCTGGCTCCTGGCTCTACCAGTGGTGCTTGTTGGGGGTGGGCTCCATCCAGAGAGCAGGAGGGGTGACCAGGCACCAGGCGGGGGTGGGGGGAGTATTCAGGATTCCTGAGGCAGCTCCTGACTGGGGTGGCTGATTCTGGTGAAGACCAGGGCACCATGGAGACGAGGAAAGAGAAAAAATGACTCATCTTGGCTCAGAGCCCAGACAACGTATGCTAATAATGCCTTCACCGCAGACAAAAATAAGATTATAGAGATACTGAGTACAAAAAAAAAAAATGCTGAACCTCAAATAATACTTCTCTTTAATCCAATCCACTCAGCAATCCAATAATTTGCTGAGATTCAGAGTGTCCAAGAGAAAACGATCACATGAGTGAAGTTTTTTAAGTCAATTTTTTCTTCTCCACAGCTCATGGCTCTCCCGACAGACATTGCTAGAGCATCCCTAGCCCCCCACTTCTTCCAGGCCCCCAAGAGGATCCAACTTTCCCACCTCTTACAGTAATGTAAGGACATGTGACCATTCATGGCCAATAAAATCTGAGAGAAAGTGACAGGTGCTTTGTCCAAATAGAAGCACGTAAGAACTGGAATGTGGTTTGCTATGCTCCCTAACCTGCCACTGGGGTGTATACTGAGATGTCACAGCCTCCATCGTTACTGGGTCACCCAAGGACTGTGAAGAACTGAGCCCTTCTCCAAATGACCCACATCGAATAAAGTGTGAGGGAGAAAAACTTTTGTTGTGTTAAGTGATGGAGATTTTGGTCTTCCTTGTTACTGCAAGTTCATCTTCATCTGTCCTGATTAACATAGCCATTGTCTTCAACCACAATATTTATAAATGGGCACCTCAAAAGCTCGGAACGACCTCTAAACTGACACTCAAATTATTATTGGTTCTGAAGTTGCTCCAGGCAAAAAAAAAAAAAAAATCGGAAGTGTTACAGCTGAGATAGCTGCTGATTCCAGCAAATCAGGAACTGCTGTTCCAATATCGAATCTGAGGAAAGGGGAAGAAGCCTTTAAAAGTGCTGGCATCGGGGATGAACACCTTAGTGGCTTCGTCAAAGGAGATCTAAATTTGGAAATAGAAATAGCCTAGTGACACGTAGAGCAAACGGGACTTGGGTGCTTGGTGCCATTTGGGGAGGATTTGAGCCACGTAATTGCTGTCATCCACTTTGTGCATATATTCCATCTTAAATCCATTAAGTAGCAGAAGGAGAAAACAGAGAAAATATGTCCTAACCACAACTGCAGAAATCAAAAGAACATCAGTTTGTTTTTGTTCTTATAAAGAATGAGCTATAAAGAATTGTGAAAAGGTTGGTAAATTGTTAAACATAAAACACCAAAACTGGCTTTATTTTATTAAAAAACAAAACAAAAAAAACCTGGCTCAGTGTAAGAAACATTTGTTAATTTTGTCCCCACTACACATACTCACACTATTTTTAGTAACAAAATATTCCCCGTATATTTTCCAGGAGACCACCCCCTACCCTGCGGTTGTAAGCCAATAAAAATGAAAACATATGTCCACACTAAGATGTGCATATGAATGTTCACAGCAGCATTATTCTTTTTTTTTTTTTTTAAAGATTTATTTTTATTGTTTTTGACAGAGAGAGAGATACAGAGGCAGAGAGAAGGGGGAGGGCCCCGAACAGTCTCCATAGTTGTACATCATTGGTTTTCCACATAGTTTCATTCCACAGGTGGGAGCGAGGCTGCACAGGGCAGGAACTGGGCCGGGGTCTTCACCCTGGTGAGAACTGAACTGGGGGCACTCCCCAGTTCAGCATATGGGTCCGCACAGGCCGGGGCCAGGATTTGATCCTCGGTCCCTGGGGCTGCAAAGTGAGCGCTTAACCCACTGAGCCATCCCGGCTTCCCCAGCAGCATTATTCTTAATAGCCAAGAAGTGGAAACAATCTAAATATCCATCAATGAGTAGATGGGTTTAAGAAACTAGAAGATGGGTTTAACAAAACGGGGGTGTAGCCATACTATGGAATATTCTTCAGCAACAAAAACATACACCAGGGGATGACCTGGATGAGTCTCACAGACATTATGCTAAACAAGAAAACCCAGGCTTAAAAAGTTGTATACCGGGAGTGCTTGTCTTGCAACCACAAAATCTGGGGATCGAATCCCAGCCCTGGCCTGTGCAAACCCATATGCTGAACTGCGGCACAACTGGTAACCGCTGAGATGGCAGCAAAGGTTCTTCTTGCCTCCCATGTGGGAGGCCCCCAGTTCAGTTCCCACCCCATGTGGCCCCCACATCCACCTGTGTGGAATGAAACCATGTCACTACTAATGATGTACAACTATGGAGACTGCTCGGGGCCCTCCCCCTTCTCTCTCTCTCACCTTCTCTCAAACAATAAAATAAATCTTTAAAAAATAGAGGTGGTATACTGTTTGATGTCATTTATATGATGTTCTGGAAATAAAAACCATGGAGTTAGGGGGTCATTTCAGTGGTCGCCAACATTTAGAGGAGAAAAGAGAGGCTGGTTGCAAAGGGAACACACAAAAAAAATTTGAGGGTGATGAAACTGACATGGCGGTGGATGCACATATCTGTACGTGTGTTACCTTCATAGACTGTACACCCATGGAAGTTCATTTTACTGGATGGTCATTTTTAAAGTAAAATTATTTTTTTTTAAAAACTGTTTGGTTTAAATTGGGCTTTTGACCTCAAATCAATCTTCTGGGTGAGAAGTCCTTTGAATGGTCCTGTTTTTTTGTTAGATCTTTAATGAAAATATAAATATTCAATGTTTGAGAGAGCTGATTCTTTGAGGGGGAATCAGGGAATAAAATTTAACATCTAGTGTTGATTTTTCAACATCTAGTGTTCCGGTTAATTAGCATAGTTTGTTCAAGTGTTTAGTTCAATTCAGTTGACCAAAAATATTTATTTATATGACAAAAAAAAAAAAATATATATATATATATATATATATATATATGAAACAGTCACAGTTCCAAAAATATACAAATACAACTTTTTTAAATGGTGGGTGCTTGTTTTATAAGGCTGATTTCTTGTTTTTTATCACAGAGCTCTGAAGAATTTGAAACTTCATGATTGTTCTGCTGTGTCTCTTAGAGGAAAGATCATGTGAGCTCTTATACAAACATTCAAGGATGGGAGAAAGAAGTGCAGGAGGGCGGGACTAGGTATTTTTTCTTATGAAGGTTGGAAAATCTTTTTTTTTTTTTTTTAATGAGGAAGATGAGAAGGCTTCACAAGGAAGAAAGGGAAAAGTCAGTTCTTGGAGAAAAGTCTATGTGCGGTGTCACCATTAGGTTTGTGTCAGAAACTCCTAATTACCTATTCATCTTCCTTATTACGTGAACCCTGATGCTATTTAGGAAGGAAGGAAGGAAGGAGAAAGGAAGGAAGGAAGAGGGAAAGAGAGAAAAAAAATTCCAAGCTCTTTTGCATCCAATGTTTATGTGACACAAATCTAGCCAATGGTTACTAAATGTAAGCTACTGGGTGGGATTTTCAGGAAAACTCTTTAAAAGGAGCTGCCTCTGCAGACAGATGTCCTTTGCCTTTGCCTGTCATGTTGGCTGGAGCTCTGGCAGCCACTTTGAGAGCATAAGGACAGGTCCTGTAGTACATATAGAGGCGTGGGAAGCCTGGGTCTGATGATGTCATGAAGCCACATTCTAGCCCAGGTCTACCTGCTTTCAGACTTATTTTTAACATGAGGGAAAAATAAAACTCTCCATTATTTGGGGAGGAATGAGGAAGTCTTTGACGTGGAGCCAAAGCAAGCCTTAAGAACTTTATCCCTGTAACAAACCAACTCCTGATGTCACAGAGTATCTATTTCTCCTCTTGCCAGGTGGGGCCCTTCCTTGAACTGAAATGACAGATATTTCTGCCACTTTTCCATTTGCATGGAAAACGTCAAATTATAATGTATCATTTTCATTTTACCAAGCTAACAAATCCTTCTTTGAAGTCAATAACAAGAAAGCTCATCCCAGGCGTAATTTCCTGATCATCAAATTTTTGAATATATATATTTTTAATTTGCCGCTCCTGCTGGCATGCCAGTTGGTGGATATGCTAATCCATGGAGATTTCACTGTTATAGTCTTTTAAAGAGTGAGACAAATCAGACTCCAGATAACCTTCAACTGTATGCATTTTTTTTTTAATGAAGCTTCACAGGATCAGGAAATCAAAGAGTTGGATGCATCTTATAGAAGAATTAGAATTGAGATATTGCTTATCTAACAGTGCAGAAGTTCACAGACCTTGTCAGCAAAGTAATCTGCTGGCACTGCAAAGCCTTGCTCAGTCCTGTGAAAAACTATAGATCTTCTAGAACACATCTGGGAGAGTGAGCCCCGGTCTCTACCCAGCTATCTCCGATCCAAGCATCCCTGAGGTCCCCATTCCCCACTTACAGTTTGGATCAGGCACAGCTCTGAAATGCAAGCAACACAATCCACTTTAGCTATCGTAGGGGAGACAAAATTCCCTTCTGGCCTCTTAAATTCTCTGGCTAGGCCTGAGAATTAAGCTGACATAAAACTGATTAACAAAAGAAAAGTATACAGGTTTCATTCAGTGTTTTTACATGCACATGGGTGTCCTCAAAAGGAAATTAAGACCTTAAGAATCTGTTAGGCCCCCAAAGCTTATATACCTTCTAAAAGAGGGGTGTCCAACCTTTTGGCTGCGTTGGGCCATATTGGAAGAATTGTCTTGGGCCACACATCAAATACACTCACCCTAACAGTAGCCGATGAGCTAAAATAAAAAAAATTACAAAAACAATCTCATCATGTTTTAAGGAAGTTTATAAAGTTGTGCTGAGCCATATTTACAGTTTGTTTTAAAATTTAAAACAAAGAGTAAATGATAGGGATGTGACAGGAAAAAGTGTCTTGGGCTATGAGCTATAAATTGTGGGTCAGCGGCTGGTGACTACATGGGGGAACTCCTGGAAGCTAAGGGTCTTCAGCTCCCAGTCTCGTAACACGAACACCCTCCTCCTCCTGGTACCGGAGGGTCCCTTTCTGGTGAGGAATGTGATGACCTGCTTTTAGGTAGAAGAAGGTCAGAGAGTCCTTCCAGTAGCTGCAGTTTCTCAAGTGATGTTAGCTCAGAATAGTCACTGTGGCAAAGTGGCATGCTTTGATGTGTCATCTTCTAACCCCCTGTCCTTATCATTTAGGCCAAGAAGGAATTTATTTAGTGGTCCTCAGAATCTCCACAAGGCCAGAGCGTCAGACTTGGAGGTTATAACCAGGAACAAGGCAGACTTGCTGCTACTGGCGCTGGGCACAGGCCCTGCAGTTCACACCGTTGACATGGAGCACAGGGTGCCAGGGGACAGCCCTCTGTCTCCCCAGTAGCTCCTCCAGAAAGCCTCGTATCTCTTTGGTCCCCTCCCCAGAATGCACTCTGGGCGCCACCATTCACACCATTCTCTCCTTCTGAGAGGCTCTCTTTGTCTCCCTCTGATTGACGGAGTCCATGTCACATGCCTACTCTTCAGCTTCCAGCAGACGGGGAAGGTGGGTTTCTGGCTTCTCCTTTGAGGATGCACAGACACAGAAGAGGAGCAATCCCTCCTGAATGTGGAGGGGTTTTCAGAAGGTTCCCACAAATCATGACAAATGTCCACTGCCCCGTTATTCTCCCAGCATAGGTATCTAGCTCTGCTTTTGATCACAGTTACATCACCTTTTAAATGGGCAAAGAGACTTGAAAAAGGCAGCGTTGAATTCCCAACGCCCTGGTGGAGAGATCGGAGAAAACAGCTAATGCTGGGTAGAGAAAAGCCACAATATAAATTCCAGATGTTACCCCAGGAAAAGGTGATTTTGGCAGAACATGCTTATTTTAATGTAATGAATACCATTCAGTTTTAGAAGAAAAAGATTCTGGCTTCCCAGGGTGTGTGTGTGTGTGTATGTGTGTGTGTGTGTGTGTGTGTGTGTGTGTGTGTGTGTGTGTGTAATTCTCAAAATGTTAAAAACACAATTCTTTTGAACTAGATGGTGAGCATTTTTCAAATCTATTAACTTAAATAATGATGAAACTAATCAGATGGCCAACCTGCTTCAAAATAAGATTTGAAGACAAGGATTCTAAAATATAGTCAGTGAAAAAGAAGAAATGTTACAATACAATTGCTAAGTTAGAGGCAAGTACTTCAGTATTTCCTGGGCAATACAATTATAACTATCAGAAAAGAAAAATGTCCTACTTTACAATTTTTTTTCTTGTATATTAAATGTCTGGGCCCTAACCAATCCTCATAGGAAATCCAAGTCCCATTTCCTGAGAGTCAGATGTCCTTCATGTCGGCTTGTTACACTGTCCTCTGCCCTGACATTTAAGGTCTCACAATCGTCTTCATGTCTTATTTTGCTACCATGCTTCAAAGATAAATACGTTGGTCTGATGGGGGTTCCCCCGCTCAAACACATGCAATCATTCATCTCTTCACCAAACATTCATTGGGCTTCCATTCTGCATTAAGCACTCAGTTGGACACTGAGGGGACTCGTAAATTAGACAGAAGTCCCACTCGAAGAAGCAAAAACCTGAGATCAGCTCTTGGAGGAGAGCGCTGTGCTTCCCTTTATTGTGAGGCTGCATCACGGAGCATTTGCAGCAGTGAAATGTTCATCTTTTAGACAGGAGACTGTGCCAAGATAACTTGCTCTATGTCTTCTCAATATTTATTCATTCAACAGACAGTCAAGGAGCTTCTCCTATAGGCAGGTGCTGTTCTATATGTTCAAAATACAGCATTGAACAAAATGAACAAAAGTCCCCATTTCAAAAGTGTACTTATCCTGGTGGGATGAGTTTATAACAATAACTTGATTTTCATTTAGAAAACTCTAGCCTCCAGTCAATACCCAGTCGATATGGTTGGTGTGCACGGAAAGGCATCCTGGACTCAGGAGGCAGTACCTACAATCCAGGTTAAACTCAGCAGCACTGGCGTTGCCCCAGCAACAGGAATTCATTACCAGGTGGTCATGTGACCTAATTTGATCCAATCAGAGTTCATCTCCGGCTTTTGTGTAAGCTAAACTTAATTGAAAAACTCAATAAAATAGCTCCAGGGTCCAGTTTACCCCCATCTGGTCCCCCAAATTTAAGCCAACACCTAGATGTCTGATGTCCACTGAATTTGATGTCTGGACTTAGCTGTGCCTGGCTCAGATGTCTAAGGTGACCTTACAACTTACAGTCTGACCCAGGGCACGCGTGAGAGTACAAGGGGCACTGGTCACAATCATGCCGGGATAGCAGGTGGAATCAAGAACCACTCTGGACAAACTGGCCTTAAGGGACCCCCTACTGGTGACTGATCTTTTTCATAACATGAGACAAGAAACTGCCTCTTGATAAAGGTACTCTATATCCTTGCAACTGAATTTCTTCTGTTTAAATTAACTAAAAAGCAGGGCTGAGACTTGGTGATAGGTGACATCGGTAGATAAACGGGCCCACGCTGGGACTTCCCTAGTCAGACCAGGACATATGCTCTTCCTAAGTATGGAGTGTCTTAGGTGTCTGGCACCACCTTGGGCAGAGAGGACTCCAGAATGAATTAGGCATGAGTCCCTTCCTGAGGTGTCTGCTCACTGTCTAGTAAGAGACATAAATACCTAAAGCAACTATTGCAGCACAAGATGCTGGGGGAGACCACAGAGGAAGCCCACCTGCTCAGCTGCCGCCTTTGAACCAGGACCACATTTTCAGAGTTTGCCTTTGTTCAATAGAACCTAGAGTTGACAAATTGCTGAGCACAACCTCCTCCTTCCCTCCAGCATTTACTGAAAAATCTCAATACTTTGAATAAAAATGGCAGGCCTCTGTGGTTTAATATTTTAGCTATGCTCTGTCCCTCTACCATGAGAATTTTAGCCCAGGAGCCTTAGACATGGAAACTCCTCGTCTTTGGGTCAAATACAGACAACAGGGGTGGAGCAGAGGGCAGGTTCAGCCTCCCGCTTCCGACTGAAGACTTCCGGGAGTGTGGATACCGGCAATCCCACTCTTGATAAGACCTGTTCTTGGTGCAGAGTGGATCATCGGGGTGCCTTCTCAACAACTTTCATTCTGAAATTAAGACAGAAAATTATTTTGCAAAGAGGAGAAATATATCACGTAGCCAAGACACCATTTCTTTGCCAGGGAACACCTCGTGGCCTCTGGAGGAGCCCGGGGCCCCGATGTCCACCCGGGTGTTGTTGGCTTTATTAGTTTGTCTTTTGTATTTGGAGAAACACAGAACACTGCACCGATGTCCTGCCTGCATCCCATGTCCCCACCCCCCGGCGTCAGCACCCCAAGCTGACATCTCTCCCATAATGTTCCACGAGGAAAAGCAGAGACATAATTTCTCTTGTCTTCCTGAGCAGTGCAGGCCATGTGTCACGTTAACGAGTGGGTTTGATGAAGTGTAAGACAGCTTGTCATCCAACAGTTAAGTGGCCTTGCTTCCTTCCCCTGGGATAGTATTGGATTTCATGCCGATAACATCAACAAGAGAGAGGCCCGTACCTAACAGCTAATATCGGAGGAACATATGTTTCTGCTCAATTTTTGCACCTTTATTGCTCCATGTGACACTGCAATTCTTTCTGCTGCATAACAGCCTGATTCCACTCATCTGTCTTACATCTAATTCAAGTCAGAGCCAGTAAAGCGAGCCAATGCCTGGCCTATTTGTAACTCTGCCACAAATTATTGTCGTTGATTCTCTCGTGCTACAGTTTTGTTTTGTTTTTTTCCAGGAACGAACAGCTGGAAGAGAAAAAAACAACAATACTGATAGAGTTGAAGGGATCTCATTTTCTTTTCTGCGTTGTTTTCTTAAAAGATGAAAATGGTAATTTGAGGTCCTAATGGGACAATAAATTTCATCTGCACAGATCATATATTGTTATTGTTATAAAGAAACCACAAGGCAGGAGAATGAGTCTTTCTTTAATTCCACAGACATGAGAGAATTCTTTGGAAATCAGTACACTTCAGGGCAAACCTAATAAGCTGTCACAGCTCAAATCCAAGTGACTTAGGCCAATCCAACTTGGAGCCATCCGGGATCTCTTTGTCAAGATCTTATTTTTCTCATTCAATCCATTTTACAAAAACATCTGCTCCATTTATCACCAAGTCAATCAGGTTTCAACCACTTCTGTCACTCCCTTTGCTACTACCTTGGTCAAAGTCACTATTAAAACTGTGTCCTGACTGATCTCTCAGCATCTGCACTTGCCCAGTGTCCTGTCCCTTCCCCCCATCTTTTCCTAACACAGTGGTCAGAGAGAGCCTTTTAATGACAAGTCAAATCACTCCCTCTGTCACAGGCAGGATTCTAAGGTGGGCCTAAGATTCCTGCTCCCTGGTTTACAATCCCTTCCCCTAGAGCAGTGGTCCCCAGCCCCTGAGTCACAGACTGAAACTAGTCTGTGGTCTGTTAGGAACCCAGCCACAATGAACAATAGGCTAGTGAGCAAATCTTCATTACACCTGAGCTCTGCCTCCTGTCAGATCAGCAGTGGCAATAGATTAGTTGTATGATTATTTCATTATACAATTAACGGTCTATGGGAAAATTGTCTTTCATAAAACCAGTCTCCGGTGCCAAAAAGGTTGAGGACCACTGTCCTAAAGTGTGGACAGAAACTAAAACTATGATGAACTATCATTCTGGTGACTAATAGTTGACTTTGTGTTCATCTGGGTGGGCCTGACCTAATCAGGGGAGCCCGTTAAGGAGCTTGGATCATCCTGAAGGAGCAATGGAGGAGGCCAGGTAGCAGCTGAAAGTGCTGTCCTGACAGCAGCTAACAACACAGGGACCTCAGTCATTCAGCCACAAGAACGTTAGTTCTGTCAAGAATCTGAGGGAGTTTAGAAGCCGGTCTTTTCCTAGTGCAGTTTCTAAATGAACGTGCAGCCAGCCTTCACACTGATTTCAGCCTTGTGAGATCCTAACCAAAGACCCAGCTGAAACGTGCCTGAACCCAGCCCACAGAAACTGTGAGATAATGAATGTGTAAGTTGGTCCATTTGTGGTCATTTGTTGTAGCCAATAATAGAAAATGAATATACTCTGTGCAAAGTCCTTCAAAGCTGTCCCACCTCACTCAGATAAAATTCAAATCCTCACAATGGCCAATGAGGTCCAGTGTGGTCTGGTTTCCCCGCTTCTCCAGCCTTTTCTGTACACTGGTCTCCCTCCTTCACTCTCCTGTGATCACATTAGTTACTCCCTGCTGCTCAAATATGCCAGACATGTCCCTGCCTCAGGGCCTTCTGCCTGGAATACATACTTTCCCCAAATAATAGACTGTCTCCCTCCCTCTCCTTCAGGTTTCTGTTCCATGTCAACATCCTCTAAGAAACCCTAACCTCACAATTCCCTGCCCCACTTTCCTTCTCAGCACCAGCCACCTCCTGATTCATTCTAGATGCATGTTATATTTTTTATTCATTGTCCCTGACCAGAAGGTGAGTTCTGTAGTGTCAGGAGCTCCACAACCCTCTGCTTTATACATTGAACCCAGAAGAGTGCCTGGAACATAATAGACACTAGGTCATGAATGAATGAAAGAAGGACTCAGGGTTTAATAGGGAAACCAGCAAAACAGAGGCCACAATGCCCAGTGAGATGGGCCATGTGACTTTAGTGTCCATAAAAAAAAAAAGCCAAAACCACAGAGCTCCATGAAATTTTAGTACAACCCAATCTTCATGTTTTTTGAAGAAAGCAAGTGAACACAGCTGCATCAGCCCGTTTGCCTTTTGAATGCGTGTTTCTTTGCCTGCTCAGCAGCCACTGAAGCCCCTGGGTCCCCTAGACCCTCATCTGGTGGCGAGTCATTTGCACTTTGGAGA
>PVKE010014787.1:0-18343 GCA_004027555.1 Craseonycteris thonglongyai
TTTTTTTTTTTTTTTTTTAATATTATTATATTTTATTGTTAAATTTAATGGGGTGACATTGGTTGGTAACAATCAGACAGTTTCCCAATGGACAACTCCACATCACATCACCCATGCATCGCATTATGTGCCCAGCTCCCAGAATCAGGTCCCCCTCCAACCCGATATATCTGGTGCCCACTCCCCCCTCCCCACACCACTCTCCCTCCCCCCTCCCCCCAGGAACTATTTTTAAATCTGTTTGGGAATAGGGTATGTTGGAGAGAAAGCATGGATCTGATCATGTCATTCACTAGCCTAAAGTCCTTCAGTGTTTACTACTTTTAACATGAAATTAACTTAACATGGTGTCACGCTAAGTGATGTGTGATCCTTGGTCCCTGCCCGCTTTTTTGTCTGTTTCCCTTTTTTCTCTCTTCTCCCCTTGGTATTAATAAGCCCTCCTTGGACTATTTAACCATGTCTCATACTTCTGAATTCTCTCTCTTCTCTTCTTCCCAGGGAACTTCTCTTCATCTGTCAAAACCCAATTTAGGTGGTAACATTTTCTGTGAAGCCTTTCTTGCTTCCAGTTTCCTCCCTAGCAGTTTATTATACTTCTCTGACTTCTTCTATATCTTGAATACACCTTTACAACATTTACCAGATATGTAATTTTTTGGTCATCTTTGTATCTTTAGGATCTAGCATGTCCCCTGATGCCATGATATTCAGTAAAGATAAGTGAAATGAAGCTAATATGGGTTTGAAATGGATATTAGACCATTTTAAAATTCCTTTTAGTTTTAAGTTTATTTTTAAAGAACATACCTGTGTGAATAGCCCTGTGTTATCATTGTCTCTCACAGTAGCTGTATGAGTAGATTGTTTACTGAAATTGTTGGTCCCGTTTGTGATTGAGATACAGTGCTTAAGAATCAGTCTTCTTATTTTTGACCCATTTCCTCACCTAAAAGTGTTTTCTCAGTTAGCATTATAACCTGGTAAAGCAGAGAGCCTGCATGTCACTTAAAAAGCCCAAGATAATGGCTTTGCACAGAAAGATGATTGTGCAAAAGTATTTTGGCATTGCAGTGACTTTAAACAGTTCAGATTGAGAGAAACTCGGACTTCTCCATATAAATAAATTAATCTCATCACAGTTGGTATTAAGTTTTCTAAAACCCATGGCTACTCCAGGAAACAATGGCTTCTTCTGCACTAGGTTTTGGATAGAGACCATCAAGTTGGTAGTGTTGCCTCTCTCTCTCTCTCTTTTCCCTCCTCAGCTGATTAAATATTTCAGTAAAATATGTGAGATCAAGAAACTCCTTTTAAAGGTTATTAAATCAAATATATTTCAGCCATGAAAGCCCAGATGTGCCAATATATATTATGGCATGCTCCAGTTCGCATTCTTTTAAATCATTACATGTTGTATGTTAGAAAATAACTTACCATCAAGTTTTAAATAGCTACCTGATACCATCTATTCTCTTAATAAAATTTTTTTTATTGTGGTAAAGTTGGTATACAAGATTACATATTTTTCAAGTGTACAACATTATAATTTGACATTTGTATATACAGGTAATCCCCATATAACATGGGATTTCTATGACATGGTTTCACTCTTAACACATTATGAGAATTAAAGAGAAATCCCTGAACAACACGGAGTGTAAAAAGAGCTTTTAATAGTAAAAATCATCTTGTTTGAAGTTAGGGAAATCCCCGAACAATACAGAACATAATAAAAGCTTTTAAGAGCAAAAGATATCTCATTGAAAATTAGGGAAATCCCCAAATAACACGGACGACAATGAATCTATAAAAGTCACGGAGGCGTGGAAACTTTTTACAATTTTGGACTATATTAATCTCATAAATTCATCCTATCAAAGAAATAAAACCACTGACATTATGTGCTTGGTGGAAAAATATATGGCTGGAGTCACTTCAAAGTGAAAATCTGAACAAGTCCGAAGAAAACACAATGGGTGCAATAATAGAACTTGCGAAGTCTCTAGGAGGGGAAAGTTTTGATGATATGACTGTCGAAGATATCCAAGAATTACTGGTGGAAGAAGACACTGATGAAGCAAATTTGGTGGAAATGACATCTAGAATGTGCCAAGATAGTTCAGGGGACGTTAGCACAGGTGAAAGTGAAAAAGTTAAAACACTTTACTCTAAAAAGGGTAAAGAAAGGCCTAGGGGATGCTGGGATGGCTCAGAGGGTTGAGCACTCACTTTGCAGCCCTGGGTCTGAGGAGCGAATACTGGCCCCAGCCCGGAACTGGGGTGTGCTTCCCATGTGGGAGGCCCCCAGCCTGATTCCCGCCCTATGCAGCCTCACACCCACCTATGTGGAATGAAACTACGGTATGTCAGAAACTTATGACGTACAATTGTGGAGACTGCTCTGCCCCCCCACCCCCCCGCCCTGTCAATAACAATAAAATAAATCTTAAAAAATAAAAAGGAAAAAAGCCTAGACTTAGCTGAACAGTTGGAGCTATATTTTCTAAATGAGGATCCTTCCACTGAAAGAAGCACACAGTTTAAGAGAGAACTTCACAAGTGCTTAGCACCATATAATGAATTTTATAAAGATCTCTCAGCTAAAAGCAAGCAATCTAAAATAATAGATTTTTTTTTTTTGCAAGAAGTACATGCTGGAAGTCAAGATAATGCTGAAGAAAGTTCAGAGGATGAAGATATATTGTCACAAAGAAAAGCCCCTCAGTTAATGGTGCTTAGTAGTGATGATGAAGAAAACATTATTTAATACATATTAATATGTTATACTTTTGGTGTAAATAGCTTTAATAAAGATATTTATTTTAATTATAAAAATACAATAGTATGCTTTTTTTAATTTTTGGAACCCAACTTTCTTTTTTGTGCTAATTCTTTGTTTTGTATAACATGGATTCATATAACACTGCATTTTTAGGAACCTAACCATGTTGTATGGAGGGGTTACTGGTACTGCATAGTTATCAACACTGTAAGTCTAGTTACTATTCATCACATACAGTCTCTCTTTTTTTTTAAGATTTATTTTATTGTTTGAGAGTAGATGAGAGAGACAGAGAGACAGAGAGAGAGAAAGAAGTGGGGAGGGCCCACAGTAGTCTCCATGGTTGTAAATTACATCATTAGTTGTGACATAGTTTCATTCCACACAGGTGGATGTGGGGCCACGTAAGGTGGGAACCAAACTGGGGACCTCCCACATGGGAGGCAAGCATCTTTGCTGCTAAGGCATCCTGGTGGTTACCAGCTGTTCCGCAGTTCAGCATATGGGTTTCCACGGGCCAGGGCCAGGAATTGAACCCCAGACCTCACAATCATGATACAAGTACTCAACTGCTGAGCTATGCTGGCACCACCCACATACATTCTCTTTTAGTTTCACAGCACGTTGAATGAAATGTATCTGTAGGATTGGATACCATGAACGTTATTACTTTAATCCACACACATTCACTGGATATCAAGTTTCTAATTCCTAGGGTAACAAACCTCTGTAGTAGAGTCTATTACGAACAGTTAAGGTGAAGAATCACTCTCATTCTGTTCTTTGCCCAAACTAATTTTTACATATATACAGGGATATTTCCTTGATGCTTAGCCAATTTATAAACAAATAAGTGTTTAAGTGAAATTCATGAAAGTTTAAAACAATTTTTGTTGTGTACTTCAATAGACTGCCTCTCAGCCTACCGCTTCTGAAGTCCCAGTAAGTAGCATGAGAAAAACCTGGGCGGTTTTTGCACATGTGCTTGAAACAAATTGGTTTTGAATGTCGGATGCTCACCTTGCAAATCAGTAAAATGTGTACTGTCTGCATGAGTCCCTTCCCTCTTAGTATACAAAGTTCTAGTGGTTCCCTGTAATTAGAACAATTTGTGGGGTGAGGATAAAACCACATAGTTTATACGTAAGCAGATGGAATTATGACCTTCAAAAAATATAAACTAGATTTCAGGTAGGAATCATTTGTAAAATCAACATTAGTATTTAAAAGGACATTAAAACGTCTGTTTCTAAGCTGGTCTGTTAATGTTAGGGAAAAGGTGGAAGTGTAGCAGCTGGAACACTGTTGTTCTAAGTGTTTTTTCACATTTTTCCATTGTCTAACTGTAGTACAGCAGGAATCTTTATTCCCTAAAGATTGGTAAGAGGTTATAATATCACTTAATGCACTTTGGCCTTAGCATTTATATGCCTGCAGAGGCATCTGAATCCAGTGCTGGAAGAGTAGCTTGTAAATATCAAAGATGAGCAATAAAAAGTTTGTGTTTTCAACTTGTGACAGTCTTTTTTTGGACTGATTTAAAATAAGATTTAGTGCCTAGATATTCCACAGTTTATTACAGATATTAGTTTTAGAATTATTTATTTTCACTCATTTACTGCCATTTTTACTTTAGATGTATATGTAAAATTAGTACTTCTCATTCAGGCTATAAAAAGGGCATTTTTAAAAAATTGTTAAGTTTATTGGGGTGACATTGGTTGGTAACACTTTTTATTTTTTTTTAAAGATTTATTTTATTTATTTTGACAGAGAGACAGAGAGAAGTGGGGAGGGCCCAGAGCAGTCTCCATAGTTGTATGTCATCAGTTTTCAACATGGTTTCATTCCACACAGGTGGGTGGGGGCCGCGCAGGGCAGGAACTGGGCTGGGAGCCTACTGCATGGGAGGCACGCCCCCTCAAGCCAGGGACCAAACTGGGGTCGAGAACTGAACTGGGGGCCCCCTGCATGGGAAGCACACCCCAGCTCAGTGTATGGGGCGGCATGGGCTGAAGCCGGGATTTGATGCTCAGTTCCCAGGGTTGCAAAGCGAGTGCTTAAGCTGCTGAGCCATCCCGGCTTTCCCAACATTTGTTTTTAAAAGGTAGAAATTCCACTTTTAAATTCTGGAATTTAAAAACAATACACACGTGTGTGTGCATGGACACAAACACTCAAGAATAAGACAGTACTATGGATCTTTAGAAACTGTGCATGTCTGTTAAATTCTTTAACTGCTGCTCTTCTGCTTTTTGGATTGATACTCTTAGGAGTTTTGGTGTTCATTATGTAACTTCTGGCTTTTTGAGAAATTGATTAACAGCACTGAAATGTGTTTTATGCATTGTTTTGAACATAAGTTTTATGAAATTTATGAGTAATAGCACTGTAAAAGGAGATAGAATTGCCTGGCAGGTAGAAGATAGAGGAGAAAAGAGCAAAAAGAAAATGAGTTGTTACAAATCATTTGAATCAGTAGGCTAGAGAGAATTTTAATGTGATTTTAGATTTCTTACTACTCTTCCATGGATAGAATTGCCTCCAAGGAATCTTGTTTTAAGTTCTGTTTTCCTCTTGAAGATTCCTGGTGGAGAGGCCTTAATTGTGAAAGAAAAACTAAAGTAGAGCTCATAAAGAAGGCAGTGGCAATCTTAGAGAAAGAAAGTACCATATCTAATAGTATAATGAAAGGAGCCTGGACTGGAGGACAGACATGGATTCTGGTCCTGACTTGTCACTAGCTTGTAGAGAAATGATGAGAGATCCTCTTCATATATGAGGAAAGTTGAGAAACCTAAAGCAGTGGAGTGGACCTTTAAAAATGTAGAAAAACTTAGTATGTTTTGGTTGGATAGATGAAGAGGAAAAGAATGCTAGTTCTACCTTTTTAGGAGAGGACGCAATCTGTGGAGGGAACATCGAAGGTGGGTAGGGACATTGAGGCAGAAAGGAGAAGAAAAAAAGGTGTGTTCATTTGACATAAAGTCAGGTGTTTTTTTTATATGTCTCTGTTCTTACTGCATATTAAACTTCCCTGCATGTTGCAGTCTGCATGAGTATTAAAATCTGTTTTTTTCCCTGTTGATATACATGTTGGTTTCTGGTGTCTTGCTAGTGTCTGCATATTAGCAACCAACATTTTTATTGTTCCTTAAACTTGTGATATTAAAATACATGAAATTTTGTATATCAAATGCATTTTAGGTAGCAAATATTTTTTTATGCTTTGAGATGTTTCATTAGTCTTATTCTGGAAGTCTGGTCTCTGATCCCATAGGAGGGATATAAAACTTCCCTGTTCTTTATAGCAAAGTAGCACAGGCTGGTCCACTCCCTGCAGTAGCTGAATAGTATTACCGGTAGTTGGTTTTCAAGTGATCGAAGGGGACCTGAGATGCAGGTGACTGCTAGAGAGCAGCCTCTCCATGTGGATTTGTAAAGCTTACTCTCACTGCACCCAGGTTCTTCCCATTACCTGTTCCTGGGTATTCCTTAAATTGTGATCATCTGAAGTTCAAAAAGCAGAGGTTGGTGGCATATAGGCAGGTGGGAAGCTTATTCAAGGAAATCTGGAAGCAGGCAAATTTAATTGGTAAAATTTTAGAAAATTGACATTAGACCTCAGGCCTCTAATTGTCAGTCTGCAGTCACTTTTTATTTTTGCAGGTTAGTGATGGGAGTGGTTGGAGAAGGGAGAGAGGGATACATAAATTAAAAACAAAAAAACAATATGAGAGTCTATTACAGGACATCCAAAGGATTTGCCTGAAAATTAGTGTTCTTTTCTTAATCTTCTATTTTTCCTTTATAATTTATCCCTACTGATATATTTTTGTTGTTGTTTTCCTTTTTAGGTATACACAGGTCTTGAAAGAATTTTTTAGCCATATTAGCTGCATCTTCTGATAACACCTTGGGGTTAAGGACTTAAAAATAGAGGGCCAATGCTCCTTTATTTCTCAGAACACAGGCAAGATTTCTTAGTCTTTCTCTTACACTCAGTCCTATTACAAGTAAGGGAATTTTATATATTACAGACTTAAAACTAAGCAAAAGGCTCTGGTCCTGAGGTGGAAACTCCCAGCCAAGATCTGAATATTTTTATTTTGCTTCTCTTTTTAAAATCCCTGCCCCAGTTTCTGTTTTATTTGTCCCAGCCGGCTAGCACTGGGCTTCTTCTTCCCCACATCCTTGTTCTTGGAGTTCTTTGCTGATTTTGGCAACTGCATAGTGGGACAGGGTTTCTGAAACTGGCTCAGCTTACATGATGGCCACCCTGTGCAGGCAGCACTCTTTTGTTTCTGTTTGTGTTGGAGACTGCCTCCCTCTTCTCACGCTAAACACGAATTGTTTGAATGCTACTTGCAACTCCCAGAACCACATTTTGGCTAGCATGATACAGTGTAAGAGACAGTGGTCTACTCTTTTCCAAGGAATGAGAGTATCTACTATTATTTTATAACTTTAGAAGTTTTAGAAATTGCTTTTTAAAGCCAGGGGTTAAGTCAGGATGAGTGGAGGGACATGAGGAGGAGTCTCATGTTGACTTGTGGATTTGTCATTGTGTTCAGATACTTTCCCTTCTATCTTTTTTTACCTTCTCTGATCCTCTTTACCGTTGTATTCACTCTTGTGTTCAGTAGAGTCTGCTGACCAGGTTAGCAGTGAGAGAACCATTCAACTGGTCTTTGAAATCAAATTAGACTTAGCTAGTTTTAGGACCTTTGACCACTGTGTGTCCTGCTCCCTCCTCCTTGATACCTGTGGGTCTGCTCTATGAGTAGAGAGCCTGACCAGCAGTTAATGTCCTGTTGTCTTATTTATGCAGTCTGCAGGCAGTTTAGACTTCCAGTCTTTCAGGATGCACCTTTGCTGACCCAAAGCCACAAACTCACTTTGTCATTTGGGGCAAACAACAGGTAATAGTCCCTCTAGTACCTTGATCTGCAGTTCTTTTCTGGAAACAAGATAGGATTACCATTCTGGTTTCATTCAGCTTCTTTGTCATTACAAATCACAGCTGGCTCTAGCATCTAAAGTAGTACTTTGAGTGATGAGCTTGGTGAGTTTGATGCCCGAGAGATGACACATTTTCCTGTTATTCCAGAGGTGGTGCCTCCTCTTCATAACTTGAGACCTTTGATTTAGTGATAAAGGAAAACACTAATTTACTCAGTAGTAAATTGCTTGAGTACTGTTGGTCCAGATAAATTTGCAGTTTTATTTGCTCCTTTCCTCTGTGGCGCTTTCTAATCACTCTTATTGGACACATTGAGGAATTGCAGGGCAGATGCTTTTTTGACTAAGGGAACTTCATCTTTTTTTAATTACAGGTTCCATTACAGCTTATAGAAAGTGTTGAATGCCGAGATATATTTCAGCTTCATTTGACTTGCAAAGACTGCAAAGTTATCAGGTATGTGGTGTGTTTATGCTGCTGTTTAGTATAGAAATACTTTTTAAAGAATGGATCCATGGTTTGGTAACAGGAAAACAGCTTTTGAGCGTCAACCTTGTTAGGAATATTTTTCTGAGCAGTTAGTGTCTGAAATATTTCATCTTTAGATTACTTCGCTATTTGAAAGGTATTTAAAATTATTTGAAAATAATTTCAAATTTACAAAAAAATGCAAAAACGTAGTACAGAGAATACCAGTATTATTAACATTTCACGTCATTTGTTTTATTGTTTGCAGGAACCTCTGTGTGTGTGTGTGTGTGTGTGTGTGTGTATGTGTGTGTGTGAGATTCTTTTTCTGAATGATTTGAAAGTAAGTTAATACAGTCAACTCTCAGTTAACTGGCATCCATGAGGATTGGTAAAGGCCGGATAAATGTAAGTAGACTGTTCATTAACTGGAACTCAAGCAGTTGGCACTCTTAACTAGCAAAATCTCAAGCAAACCAGCAAAATTTTTCCAGTTGCTTGAGAGTTCTAGTTAGTTGAATTCCGGTTAACGAAAAAAGAGTCTACTGTATTTACTTATGTAACCACAGTATCATTATCAACTTCACTATTTTACACTTATAATACTTTTATCCAATCTACTATTTATGTTCCTTGTCAGTTGATACAATAATGACTTTTATGGCATTCCTCCTCACCCCTACCTTATTCAGAACAGGATCCAATCGAAGTCAGATGCTATATTTAGTTGCCATGATTCTGTAGCCTTTTTAAATCTGGAACATTTTTCACTACCTTTCTTTGACTTTTGTGACATTTTGAATACTATCTTTTATTTTAATAGAATGTTTCTTACTGTGTCTATCCAGTGTTTTCTCATGATTAAGTTGGTATTGTGCATTCTCAGCTGGAGTATGATATGTATGAACTTATGACCTTTTTGGGTATTGTATTACATCTGGAGACAAACAGTGTCCATCTGTCCCTTATTGGTGATGTTAATTTTGATCACTGTTGAGGTGTTGCCTGCTTTCTATATAATTTTTACATTTTTCCTTTGCAACTAATAGATAGTCTATGGGAAACAGTTTGGGACAGTGCAGATTCCTGCTTCTCATCAGATTTCTGCGTATATTTAACATTCATTAATGGTTTGTATCTGATCTGATCTTTACTATAATGGTTGCAAAATGATGCCTGTAATGCCTTTTTAAATTTAATAACTACAAGTTTTAAATTCTCCAAGATTTTACTTTATCTTTTTGACTACTCTGGAGTGTCAGTTAAACATTGTGTTTTGGCACATTGATGAGCCACATTGATTAGGATGAGGGACAGGTTTAAGTGACCTCCATGGTTTTAATGTAAACATTTAAGTTGCTTTTTGGCCATTGAGATTTGGCTTGCTTTTGATAGTTACTGGTTATAACTCACAGTTTAAAAAGCTTGCTTATTAATTACTCAGTTTTAAACATTGGGCATTTGAAAAAGTACAGTATTTTGGGCACTAGTTATTTTAAACTTCTACTTGAATGTATCATGAATAGACTTATTTTGTTCTCTACCTGGTCACAACTGAATACTGTATATCTTATGTTGGATCTAAAGTTGCTGATTTATTCTAATTGCTAAATAGACAAATTTTGAAATTATTCCTTAACTGGCCAAAAGTATTGCTGTGACTTATTTTGAGCCCAGCCTAATATATCAAAACAAAAAGAATGTCTCTAAACATATTTCCTGAGAGGAACAATTATAAAGCTTTGATGAAAGAAATTACAATGAAATTCCACTCATGGAGGAGAATAACTTCCATTTTACTTTAATAATTGGCATTAATCAATCTCAGAAGAGAGTTTTCATTAGTTTAATGAAATAGATTTCCACATGTCCAACTTTCTTCTTTTTGACATTTTGCAACATTGGTTGGCTAAAATTTGTTGGCTTGTTTTTATTATAAATGATAAACATGTGAATGACCACCTCTAATGCTTTTTTGATTGTAGTTGTCGCATCACCATGAATAGGCACTTCTTGAAATGGTGACTTCCCTTAGGTTTCATTGTCAGCTGTCTTCTGATTATATCCACACTTGTTTGGCTTTACAAAGGTGTCAGTTCTCAACCTTTGAGCAATGTCAAGAGTGGCTTAAGAGACTAAACAATGCAATTCGACCACCTGCTAAAATAGAAGATCTCTTCTCATTTGCATACCACGCTTGGTGCATGGAAGTCTATGCCAGTGAAAAAGAGCAACATGGAGACCTGTGCAGACCAGGTAGGCCTTTCTAAAATATGCAAATGATGGCTTTATCAAACTGCTTCGTGAGGTACCCTTACCATGAAATGAGACTTCTAAGCATTCATGTATTCAATCAATATATAATTTATGTAGCACCTGCATGTGCCCATCATTTATCAAAGCTCAGAACAAGTTTTCTGCCTTTCAGGGAAAGGAGAGAACACTACACTTGGCAACACAATCTGTTGGGCCTGAAAACCAATTATAATTTAATGGGTGTTATGGAAGCCTAATGGGTGGGAGCTGTGAGTATTATATAGAGGTCTGGGAAGACTTCACATTAAAAATGGCTTTTGAGTAGGCTTTGAAAATCAAATGAGAGTTCATTGATTAGAGAATAGGGAAAAGAATGATAGAGGAGGTAGCATAAACAAAGACACACAGGTGTGAGGTTAGTCCACAGAATAGTGAAGTACAGAATGGCTTTTCACTAGCTTTGAAGTTTCAAGTCATGGATTACCTGTTGTCACCCCTTTCATCCTATAGGTGAGCAGTCCCCAAAATTTTGGTACCAGGGACCAGTTTTGTGGAAGACAAATTTTCCACAGACTGGGGTGAGATTGAGAGTGGGGAAGGGGCGGGGGGGATAGTTTCGAGATGATTCAAGTGCATTACATTTATTGAGTACTTTATTATTACATTGTAATATATAATGAAATAATTATATAACTTATCATAATGCAGAATCAGTGGGAGCCCTGAGCTTTTTTTCCTGCAACTGGATAGTCCAATCGGGGGGGTGATGAGAGACAGCGACACCCGAAATGTGTTGCTTGTTTCCAATCTACTCTGTAATCTTGTTTTGATTGCTGTCACTGCAGAAAACCCTGCTTCACAAAGATAAGATGTTAAAAATTAAAGCAGGCTTTATAGGGCTTTTGTGACAATCTCAGGATATTCTGCCTTGACTTTAATCCAAAACATATAGAGATTTGAAGTTGTTTCAGACCTACTTTTTTTTTTTTTTTTAAAGATTTATTTTTATTGATTTTGACAGAGAGAAACAGACAGAGAGAGACAGAGAGAATGGGGAGGGCCCAGAGCAGTCTCCACAGTTGACATTAGTTTTTCCATATAGTTTCACTCCACAGGTGAGCACAGGGCTGCACAGGGCAGGAACTGGGCCGGGAGCCTCCCACGTAGGTCCCTGCAAGAACTGAACTGGGGGCACACCCCAGTTCAGCATGTGGGTCCGCATGGGCCGGGGCCAGGATTCAATCCTCGGTCCCCGGGGCTTCAAAGCGAGCGCTTAACCCACTGAGCCATCCCAGCTTTCCCCAGACCTACTTTTAAGGCTACCATCATTTGTGATCTTAAGCATTTGATCCTTTCTAGCACAAAGTCAGTTCACCTGGCTTAATTCACAAATGGGTCGAGGATCCATTTTTTTCCAGTTTGGGGGTCTTTTATGGTGGGAAGTAAGGCACTTTATCTGCTCACTTGAATGCAGTTGTTGTTTTCTTCTAAAGTGACATTGAGTTTGTTGAGCAGATTGAATATATCACACAAGTAAGCAAATTTTGCATCCCATTCTATGTCACTGAAGTGTGCTGTCAGTGGTGACTCTTTTTCTAAAAGAAATCTCTGGAGCGGTTCTTGTAACTCAAAAATTCTGGCCAGTGATCTACCTTTAGAAAGCCATCACATTTCTGTGTATAAGAGAAGACGTGTATGCTCTGCGTCCATCTCTTCACAGAGCTGTGTGAACAGACGTGAGTTAAGGGCCTGTACTTGAATGTGGTTGATAAATTTTTTTTAAGATTTTTAAATTTTATTGTTTGAGAGAAGGTGAGAGAGAATGGAGAAGAACTCAGAGCAGTCTCCATAGTTGTATATTATTAGTTGCCACACAATTTCATTCCATACAGGTGGATGTGGGACTGTGCGGGGTGGGAACCGAACTGGGGGCCTCCTTCATGGGAGGCGAGAACCTTTGCTGCCATGCCATCCCAGTGGTTACCAGTTGCGCTGTACAGCATGTGGGTTTGCATAGGTTGGGGCCGGGATTCAATCCATGCAATTGCAAGGCAAGTGCTCACTCAAACTGCTGAGCTATCCTGGCATACCCTGTGTTTGATCATTTTAATCACATCCTGCAAAATGTTAAGTTCAGGGAAAGCCGGGACGGCTCAGCGGGTTGAGCGCTCGCTTTGAGGCCCCGAGGACCGAGGATCGAATCCCGGCTCCGGCCCAGGCAGGACCCACATGCTGAACTGGGGAGTTCCCACAGTTCGGTTCTCTAACTGTCTCTGTCGCTGTCTCTCTCTCTATCTGTCAAAAGTAAAATAGAAATAAATATGCACTGAAGACAAAAAGATAATTTCTCTCTATAAATGTGAAAAGATAAAAAAAAAAAAAAAAAAAATGTTAAGTTCAGGTGACACTTTTTAGCTAGCCAGCATTTTCCTATGGATGATACAGTGCATAGACTCACATTTACAAATAGTGAAACCAGAAAGCCATCGAGTCAAATCTGTGCATATGCCAACACAAAATGACCAATTCAGTTTTCCTGATAATGTAATCATTCAAAGACTTGAATGGTTCTGCAGCTGTGGTGTTGGTTGGTAACAGAAGTGCACATAACATATCTTCCATGCACATCCTCCTGAAAAATAATATTGCACAAAAACAGGCATGTTGCCTTGTTGTCATCCTCAGTAGACTTGTCAACCTGTGTTGCATGCCATGGTGACTCACTAATCCTCTAACAATTGTGCCTCGATATCCTCTGCTGTTTCATCAATTCATCTAGTTATGGTACTAGCTAAAAGAGGAACATGTGCCAACTATTTGAACTGCAGCCTCTCCTAAATGTTCACAACAAATGACCTTAGCAGCAGGCAGGATTAGCTCTTCACCAATAGTAAAGGGCTTCTTAGCTTTAGCAATGCAATTAATTGACCTCTAAGAATGATACTGTCAGTGCAGACACATTTGATGAAGTGGTGGCCTTCAAGACTTGCTTCTGCTCTTCATGTTTACGTTTTTTTTCTTTTGAAAAACTCTAAAGGCTTTTTTTTTAATGCCAGGTGTGTGGTCTCCATGTAGAGAAGCAGTTTTGAAAGTTTCATGACTTCGTTGGATAGCCGGTTGCCGCATATTATGCAAAGCAGTCTTGGAGAACGTGAATAACCTGTTACAGTAAACCTGTAATTTAAGTAGGACTCTTGGTATTTTCTTTTAAGTGCAGCTTTCTTTTTGTTGGTAGTCTTAGAGTCTTCTGCTCTCTCATCATTGGGTCTTTCCTCCTTTTCTAAGACGCTCTCTAGTGACATTTGTTTTTTACTCATTTTGGCTAGGGTTAGCCTGTGGGCTTACCAAAACTGACTGAGACAAGTGCATAGTGTGGGAAGGAGGTGTGGACAGAGTGGTAAATAAATAAAGTAATTTGTTGGTACAACATTGAATCTCTAGTGTGTCCAGTTTGGGAGCAAAGTTTTGAATTCCTAAGTTGTGAAAGTTTCGAACTTCTTTCCAATAAAGTTTACTCTTGGGACTTTTTTCTTTTTAAAGATTTATTTTTATTGTTTTTGACATACACAGAGAGAGAGGAGAGAGGGAGAGATAGAGATAGATAGATAGATAGATAGATAGATAGATAGATACAAGGAGAGAAGAGGGAGGGCCCAAAGCAGTCTTCATAGTTACACATCATTAGTTTTCTACATAGTTTCATTCCACAGGTGGGGAATGTGCAGGGCAGAAACTGGCCAGGGGCCTCCCATATAGGAGGCTCTCTCTGGTAAGAACCGAACTGGGGGCACACATCAGTTCATATGAGTCCTCATGGGCCAGGACTGGGATTCGATCCTCTGCAAGATGAGCGCTCAACCTACTGAGCCATCCCGGCATTTGACTTTTTTCTCTAAACCTCAGTTTTTAATCCTGAATCTCCAATCTTAACAAATTTTTTTTTAAAGATTTATTTTAATGCTTGAGAGAAGGTAAGAGAGAGAGAAGTGGGGAGGGCCCAGAGCAGTTTTCATAGTTGTACATCATTAGTTGTGACATAGTTTCATTTCATGCAGTTGGATGTGGGTACATGCTGGTCAGAAACCAAACTGGGGGCCTCCTGCATAAGGTGAGAATCTTCACCACCATCCTGGTGATTACCAGTTGTGCTGTAGTTCAGTATGTGGGTTTGCATGAGCTGGGGTTGGGATTCGATTCCTGGACCTCTTAAAAGCACTCAGCCTGATGAGCTATACTGGCATCCCTTCCAGAGCTTTTTAAAGTCAATCATTACCCAGCTCGATATTTTTGTAAACCTCCTGGCTGGCTCTCCATTTACTGTTAACAGAGAATGGGCCCTCCTCAGTGCAGTGCCCGGGTTCTTGGTGTCCTGAACAAAGAATTGAGTGAGACACAGAAGTGCAGGGGTGAAACAAGTTTATTAAAAGTAGAAGTAGCAAAAAAGGATAGTTTGTTAGAAGTGAAAGTACACTCCATAGAGATAGGAGTGGGCCTGAGCAAAAGAGTGGCTCAAAAGGCCCAATCTTAACAATTCTGCCTTGGGTGTTATCACTTTGTTCCTGGCTCATTCACTGGTTGAAATTTTTGGTTCATATTCTTGTTTAATTAAAATGTAACAAACTTAAGCATGTTATTTTAAAAGATGCTTTACTGTTGTAAATATGTACTGTTGTTTGGCCCACTCATCAGACACGTAGAATAGACTGGTATCTCTGTTTTGGGAGCTAAAGAAAAGGAGACTCAGAGGTAAAGTCTGTTGCCAAGTCCCATTGGTAGGTAGTGACAGAGCTAGGACTTAAACCTAGTTCTCAGCTATTGAAAGCAGACTGTGTGGAGTGTTGTGGCTACAGAGATGGAAAACAGAGGTACCTGACCTTCTTGAGCCTCAAAGAAAGCCTCAGAAATTTAAGCTTTCTTTCATAAGTCTTGTCAGGCCATTGAAACCCAAAGTTATCCATAAGAGACCACACTAACCTTGTGAGAATGTACTTTTAAACTCCTCTCATTTCACTTATCCATTGCATTTCTCTTTTTCCTTATTTATTGAGATGCCATGTACTTTATATATATATGTATTTTTTTTTCTTTGTTTCTGGCTCTTTTCAAGTTTTTGGTTTTATTAAAGGCAAAGTTTATGCACAATGAAATGCACAAATTTTGTGTGTACATTTGCTGAGTTTTTAACCATTATATCCTTTTATTAAACTTTTAGTCTTACTATCTCCTACAATAATGAAGTTAATGAGTGAGAGTATTTTGCTGCATTATGTTATGTTAAGAACTTTAATTTGCTCAAGACTCCCATCTCCAAAGATACTCCCTAGTTTTGGGTGCCAACGTTTAGTCAACAAGGTTAGCTCTCTCCTAACCTGTTCTCTTACAACCACAGACTGAAAATTATTTATCTTTTTAGATGATTTCTTATTCCCTTGATAATTTTAGTTGCTTCTTTTGTATTTTGGCCTACTCTTAGGATATTCCTAAGATGCGCCAGGTCAGAACTTCACTCATTTCTTTTAATTGTGAATGTTTTTTCCTGAGCTGGGATGACTTTGGTCCCCAGGTTGTTCTTTACCTGATGATGTTTGGTGCTCTTTGGCTGCCAGGCCTTACAGATGTCCACAGTGTCCTGTCTTTGCATGGGTTTGTGATAGATGGAGTCATTTGGTGGAGTGGGGTGGGGGTGGGGACTGATTTAGGAACCAAAAAAAACAACAACTAAATTTAAACCTGTACTTTACCATTTTATTAAAAACTATAATACTAGGTGAGCCATTTATCCTCTTTGTACTTAGGTTTCCTTTATTCTTTATACTGGGACATTCTTGTTCTTCCTGACCTGGTTATTCTGAAGATCAAGCAGATCTGGGTATCTTGAAGATCAAATCTGTTATAATAGAGAATTTAATTCAGTAAATGCATGAGTACTTCCTATGTGCCATGCTTGTGAAAACATTTTAGAAATTATAAATATACAAGGTGATGCCATGCCATTGTAACTAATTGCTTGGAACTTAATGAGTAAAGATTGTATTTTGTTTCTTCTCATTATATACAGTCCACACTGAAGTTAACCTGCTACCTCTTACATGGAATCTTACTATACTTCAGTGAATGGGTTTAAATGTATGTGTATGTATGGCTTTTTCCTTTTATGTATTTTCACTGTGGAGTACAGAGGAAGAATTTACATGAAAAAATACTGGGGTAGCATTTTTAAAGCCAGTCAACCTGGTTCTTCTGTCTCCACCCAATGTTGTTGAGTGGTGGTGGTGGCTACATCATTACTCAACAAATATGAACATACCAGACAACCACATTCTTATAAATCATTTTTAGGATGAGACAGCACTTGAAATATTTCAAAGTGATGCCTTTGTGTAATCTGCCCTAACACATGAGATCACAAGCATAGGCGCTGAGGGGTAGAAATTAGTCTTCAGCAGTTAATAAAGCCTTTTATGTATCTTCTCTGCTTCGCCTAAACATAGAATGTATCAGAGAGGAGGGAATGGAAAAATTACATCATTACCTTGTATTCATATAAATCCAAGTTTTTGACTGTTGAACCTGCCATAGTTTAGTTAGTCATACTATGGCCTCAGCTCTAGGTCTTAATCTGCTTTGGAACATTGCTAATGGAATTCACCAGTGAAACTTGCAAAAGCCTTTGCAAAACTTTTCTCTTGACTTTGCGCTTAGCCCCATTTCAAACACTAAAAAAGGAATAGGCTAAAAGCTTAAAGCTGTTTCCCATATGCTCAACTTTCTTCTCATTGTAACTGCCTTCTTGGTGACCATTCTGTACTTGAGCATTAATCTGGAGTCCTGACAGATGACTGGGCAATTCAGTTTAGTAGCATCAGGCCCACTTCTCTGACCTCTCTTCTGTGAAATGCCAATTAAGCACATCTTGTTTAACAACAAACAGCATATGACTCTGGGTCTTATACAGTTGTGTAGCTACCTGTTTACTATAAAGTAAAAGCTCTTGCCAGCAGAATTTATCTTCTGAGTTTGAATGCAATCTGCCAAGTGTACATCTAGACAATGGTACTGGGACTTTTGTCCATAAAAGAATGGTTTCTCCATGTTTGAAAATCTAGGAGGGCTAGTTCTCAATGTCTTTGACTCTGGTACTAGTACTTCTCACATCCTGTGTATTAAGTCTTCTGTCCCAGGCCTTTAAGCTGTGTATAAGTCTGGGCTTAAATATTCAGAATCAGCCAGGGAGCTAGACTTGTTTGGGGAAAAATTTTAACCTACCAATTGACACTGTCATTATGAAGAGGGACTCATTGCTTTAAAAATGTTTTCATTCCCTTGAAAATAAGAATTGCTTGACTGTATTTATAGGATCAAAAATGCTAAATGTTGGTGATGCCGGGATGGCTTAGCATGAGTGCTCGTCTTGCAGCCCCGGGGTCCAAGGATTGAATCCCGGCCCCGGCCCTTGTGGGTTCATATGCTGAACTGGGGTGTGCTTCCCATATAGGAGGCCCCTGCTGGTTCCTGCCCTGTAAAGCCCTGCACCCACCTGTGGAATGAAACTATGTATATAACTATTGACTGCAACTATGGCTTTGGGTCCTCCCCCTTCTGTCTGTCTCTCTGTCTTTCTCTCTGTCTTTCTGTCTGTCAGAAGCAATAAAAATAAATCTTTAAAACTAAAAAAAGAAAAATACTAAATGTTAAAAAGGGATAAATCCTCATTTGAGGATGGGGGAGGCAAACAGAAGGGTTCAAGTGGAAATACAAAGCCAAACAAAGCTTTTGACTTTAATACTTAAAATAAAGTGGGATATTACAGCATATCTAATGTTGAATCAATGGAGACATAAGAATTCTGAGAGGAGTTTTCGTTTTTTTTT
>PVKE010014787.1:18443-34518 GCA_004027555.1 Craseonycteris thonglongyai
CCCCCCCCCCCCCCCCCCCCCCCCCCCCCTTTCAAGAGGAGAATTCTTAATGGAAAACTAGTAATAGATGTGCTTCTTATTCACTTTTCTGGCTGAATAAACATAAATGAACTTCTAACACAGTTTAGCAAAAAGCCAGTTGAATTATTCATGTACTGTAAGGTCTGTAGCTAGACATTTTTCAGAAAGCAGTGGTTTTCAAACTGTAGGTTGTGATCCATTAGTGAGGTTATGAAATCAGTTTTAAGAAATAGAACTTTTAGGATAGAAAATACAAAAGTGCATCACACCATATAGTAAGAATGGGTATTGTTTTGTGAAACCCTTTTTAAAATAAACATGTTGTATTGAATTGTGATAAAAAAACATCTTGTGGGTTGTGATGGCCAGTTTATGAAGTCATTGATTTATAGGTTACAAAAATAAATAAAACTCAATCCTTGCACTCAAGGAACATGAAATAACATTTTCTATGCTTCCACGCAGTATATGTTTCTTTGTTTCATGCTCTACATGGTGGTTCTAAACACTTTGAGTGGTGGTTCTATGTCGTGAATTGCCAGGGGTGGTTGATAGTGATGGTGATGATGATGATTTTGCCAGTGATTATCTTAAAATTATAGGATTCTTACAGGGTATCTGTGTGTTTAAGATAGAGGTGTACTACTAGTACCTTTTTACCTTTTGCAAAGACTTGAAGCTGTATCACAGTATGGGAAAAATCTTCTCATTAATTAGTGAACTTGGAAGTTGCCATAGTTTTATAGCTTTGTGATTGGAATTAGAAATGAAAGACTGGGGAAGCCGGGATGGCTCAGCGGGTTAAGCACTTGCTTTAAAGCTTTGGGGACCCAGGATCAAATCCCGGCCCCAGCCTGTGCGGACCCATATGCTGAACTGGGGTGTGCTTCCCGAATGTGGTGAGGCCTCCAGTTCAGTTAAGAAAAAAAAAAAAAAAAAAAAGTCTAGTATTCTTGATGGTCACTGTTCTTTGGAATTTATAGACAGATGGCACTCCAATTCAGATAGCATTTTTCCTATTTGGAAGCCTTTATCACTTGTAAAACTTTTCTAAAATGGGGTACATTCATCTGATTATTTCTTCCTGCATCTCTGAACCTCATCTTTTTATGGCTCTCCTTTCGGAAACATGTAATACCTACTTTGGTTTAAGCTCAAGAAAAGGAGTTTAAATGGGAAAGTCATTTTTTATAGAGTTGTCTTTCATTTAAATAATTGCTATTTCCTATTCTGAAGCTTCTTTCTCAGGGAGAGCAAAGCTTTATACTTTGATCACCAAAACAGTCTGTTTTGTGCTTTTATTTGGTATTGTAGTTTCTCCCACCCCCTACCAACATTGACTTTACAATCTATAACACTTTATATTAGAAATTCTACTTAGTTGCTTTTTGCTTGCCCATTTGTTTTCTTTCTTTCTTTTTTTTTAAAATAAAATTATTGCCTTAGGACTCCCGTGTTTTCAAGGAAGAAAATTATTTCAGATTTAATGATTTATGTTTCTTTGATTTCTTCATTTGTTTCTCACTGTCTTAAGAGGAAACCATATTCATTTTGGCAATTGTAGGCAGTTTACACATGTTTGGGTAGGTATTTTTATAAATGCTTAGCATTTTACTTGGTCATGTGGTATTTCCTGAGATTCCTGGGTACTGGCAGTTGTAGTTCCATAATCTCTTACCTGCAATACTGTAATCTTATCAGGCTCTGAAAATTGAAAGATTTCTCTTCTTTTATTTGGTGGCTTGACCTGATCTGAGCTGACATGAAGCTATATGTTGCTTTATTTATCCCATTATTGTGAATTGTACACACCTTTCATTGTAGAAATATTAATGTTTGGTTAAGTGACCCTTGTTGAGAGTGTTAACCTAATATTATAGTATATGTACCGTCTTAAAATCCAGAAAACTCTCAAATTCTAAACTGGCCCAAGTGGTTTTTGATGAGGAGTTATAGATCTCTATTACTCTTCTTGGTGAACTTGTTGGTGTTATTTCTTAGACCATCGCTCTGAGTGTAGAAATAGGTAAGTAGCCAGAATAGTGACAAGTACATGGGTTTTGGGACCAGACAGACCTGCCACAATAACCTCTCTCAGTCTCAGTTTTGTCTTCTGTAAAATGATCTTAGTGATACTACCCTCAGAGTTGATAGTAGTAATTAATTAGATGAGATAACATAATTTATAATCAAAATTAATTTCTTCATTCCTTCTTCAGTCTTATCCTGACAGGGAATTTTTTATTTTTAATTTTTATTTCTTGTAACTAAAGCTAAATATATGTTATTTTCTTTATATAATACCTGTGTGTGCCCTCCCCCCCCCCACCCCCCCACCCCCCCAGCATCTAAGCAGGGTAGTTATGCTATTCCACCTGTTAGGCAAAATGATACTCATTTCTTCCTTTCTGTTGTCTGTCTTTGGCCCCTAGGGGAACACGTGACATCAAGGTTTAAAAACGAAGTAGAGCGGATGGGTTTTGATATGATCAATGCCTGGAGGATTTCCAACATCAATGAGAAGTACAAGTGAGTTGTATTGGTCCCTGTGGACTGTGTTTCATAGCAACTGCCTTTATAGAAACTCCAGTTCATGTGTGACAGAACATTTGAACTTAGACTTTTTCTTTCACATGGAGCTTTATTTATTAAATCTAAATGCATGGTCTTCAGAGTACTTCTTGAACTCTGTTCCCATTGCTGTCACTGAAGTGGAAGGTGATCCAAACTTAATAGGGTTCTGGAGCCTTCCTTTTTACCCCCTCTAGGCCTCTGTCCTGCCTAGTAGTGCATGTCTAGATAATATTATGTTTGCCTGTAGACAAGCAGTTTCCATTATTCTCATCACCATTTGACATCACGTTAGAGACAGAATCAGTGATCTCATAAGCAGTGATAAAACACTTAGGAGCTAGTTTTTATAACTATAAGTTTACTCCAGATCCTATGAAATAGGCATCAGTATTATTCTGTTATTTAATATATTGATCTAAAAGTAACTTCACAGCTATGATCATTTAACTGTTAAATATTAATATAATCATTATTAATTATTTCCCATTACCTGTTTCCTTAACAGGTTATAGGTACTTTGGTTGGAGAAAGGTAACAACTGTGATTTTAATGATCCAAATTTCTATAAAACAAAAGAAAGTTGTCCAGGAGATTTAAATTAGTATGTCTTTCTCTTAAGTTTTCCTACAGCAATTGGAGGCATTAGTTATATTGTTGTCCTTTGAGCTGCCTCAAATTATGATAGCTGTTTTCCTGGTATATTTGAAATGCTAGCCATCAGAGCATTTCATTTTTATTGGGAAAACTACAGCTAATTTACTTTTTGTGGCTCTTAACATGGACCTTGGCTGAGGAGTTAGAAACCCAGGGTGTTGTAAAGAATTGGAAACTGCAGACCTGTCATATTTTTGCCTGTTCTCAGCGATAAGTGAAAGCAGAGACTGGAGGTAGAGGCTGGAGGAGGGCCTTCAGAAGACCTGAGGCTGCACAGACTTTGCTCATATGTAACCCACCTTTCCTATACTGGAAACTGTTAATCTATCAGTGAGCAGCTATTACTTGCTGAGGAGCTGATTATAGGACAAGGAATGTAATGATCAGAAAATTCCATGAAATAAAACGGAACTAAGCTAAACTTGTTTAAAAAGTTTGAATTCAAAAGTCATTAGTTTTCAAAAAATCCCTATTTAATATGGGTTTTAGAAATGTGCTTTCTGTCTGTGTGTTTACTGTTTTACCTCAAAACTTCAATTACCTCAGGAAATTAAAAAGTTCTTCCTACTATAAAGGAAGAATGAGAGCCATATTTACTCTTTAAGTTTAAAATAAAATAAATAAGACTCATAGTAAGAGTATTAACTATGATCACAGTGTCTCAGGTTATTTTTAGGAGGTTGTAGGTAGGTGTTAGGAAGTTTATAGAGCTACTCTAAGTTGTAGCTATTTTTCTGGTTCAGTGACTTTTAAATTCCTAATACTTACTCTTCTGGAAATTGAGAGTAAGAGAGAGCTGTTTGGTACAGAATGATCAAAACCCCAATCCCTAGGCCACTTTGTGTTTTTCTTCTTTTTCCCCTAGTGCATAGAATAGTAGTCTAGGGCTGGGTGGTGGTGGTGGTAGTGTAGCAGTAGTAATATGTGTATTTTAGGATTTGGATTAAGGATCTTACTGATTTTAAAGATCTTCACTATTGAAAGAAATATTGGGTTACCCATACGGAGACATTGTACTATAAATAAAGTACCTATCAGTAATATTGCTTTCTAGGGCACCAGCTTGACTAGCATGTAGCTGCTAGAATCTTCACAAATGAAAACAGAGCTTTCCCCCCCCTGAGTGTAGTTTATTCTGAAGTATATTTTATATAAAATATGATTAATAGCTTATTCACATTACTAACTTGGCTAAATGGTACTATGATTATGTATGCAAATGAACTGACCTGTGGTATAGCTTATTCACATTACTGACTTAGCTAAATGGAATTATGATTATGTATGCAAATGAACTGACCTGTGGTACTGTTCCTACATACCCATGACTGCATCTGTTACCTATAATTAGGATACCCTGTTTGGTTCACATCTAAGAATATGTTTAGTAGTCCTGTGAGGTCTCTGGAAACTTGAAATTGTGTGAGTTCTTGTCCTTCTCTGCATATTTCCCTTTGACAAAAGCCTGAAAGACTGAGGCACTGGTGGAGGTGAGACAGACTTACTTTTGTAGTAGGACTGGGCATTTATGTAGTTAAAAATGACCTGTGTATGTATCTGTTAGAACAGAGGGTTACAATGGAGTAACATGCCTCTCAAGTCCCCTTTTTCATTGATAGTTAAGATTGGCAGAATCCCAAAAGACTGCATCAAGTGGAACAATCCAAGATAATATCAGTTGATATATACATAAAAAACACTTAAGGCAGCGTGTCTCCTGAGCAGGCCAAGATTCCAGTAATGCTCCTCATTGCCTTATAACTGGCTCTGGGGTAGCTGTATCCTTATTCTGACTCACCTAGTGTCTCTCCCCCTTCTCCCTCCTTCTTTCCCTGTCTTCTTCCCTCTCTCTCTTTTTCTCACTTTCCCTGTTAGGCTGTGTGGTAGCTATCCACAGGAGCTCATAGTACCTGCCTGGATCACTGACAAAGAACTAGAAAGTGTAGCAAGCTTCAGGTCCTGGAAGCGTATCCCTGCTGTCATCTACAGGTAAGTGAGCCTGGCAAGGCCCAGATTAGTCTGGTGCTACTGCCTACGGCATGTGGTCTGCTGTTGCTAACCTGGGAAGGGAGGGGAGGGTTCAGGAAACTTTCCAGACAATTTTGTTTTCGTATTTCTAAAGCTGCTCTTCTAGTCACACCAGTAATTATTGCATCCAGAACACTAGCTGATGGTAACATTGACACTATTAAGAAAATTTGAATAGGAAAGTGGCTGTTCTTGCTATTTTAAGATCTTTTTGACATTCTGTGAGAAGATAGTGTGCTTACTGTGTTTATCGTCAGATGTTGGCCTATGGATTAAGGGAATTGAGTCCTACAAAGTGAGAATTGGGAATAGTGAGTCATTTGTGATTGTCTTTGTGATTGAAAGAGCTTGAAAGATCTCTGCTCTGAGAGGGAGATTCTCTAAAAGTGGGAGCTTCTCTTTTAGAGAAGAAAGCTAGGTAAGGCTTGGCCGGATAGAATATTTTAGAGATCAAAGGCAGGAGAGCCAAGCCAAGGGTGGCAAGTTCTAGAAGGGGATGGTGCTGTGACAAGCACAGGTTTTAAGAGGTTAAGTCTTTTCTTAGATATTCCTTTTAAAGGCATCTTGAGTAAATTCCCTCACTGACCTCAGCCTGTTCCTGATTAGTAAAGTGGGAAGGATGGATGTTCTGACTTTGCAGGTATGCTGTGACATCTGAATAAATCTATAAACATTGGGCTTCTCTAAGTAGTATCTGGAGTAGGTTATCCCCCCACCCCTTTTTTTAAAGGTTTATTTTATTGATTTTGAGAGAAGGTGAGAGGGCCCAGAGCAGTCGCCATAGTTGTACATCATTAGTTGTGACATGGTTTCAGTCCACACAGGTGGATGTGGGGCCGTGCAGGGTGGGAACTGAACCAGGAGACTCTAGTGTGGGAGGTGAGCCACCTTTGCCACTGAGCTATCCCGGTGGTTACCAGTGGTGCCATAGTTCAGGATGTAGGTTTGCGTGGGCCGTGGCTGGGAGCTGAACCCTGGACCTCACAATTTCAAGATAAGCTCTCAGCTGCTGAGCTATCCGTGCATCCGCTAGGTTGTATTCTTGATGGTTGCTTTTATATAATTCAGTTCTCACAGAATCATGTTGAATTTTTAAGAGTCATTCCCTCTTATTTTAGAATTGTTCCCTTTCATTTTCTCAGTTTGCTGACTTTTGGATCCCTTCTTGAATTTGGGTCATATCAGGGAGACTTAGTTAGAAACTTTTATTCCAGTAGGCATTCCATTGAAATAACTGAATTTCTAGGAAAGGATTTATTTCCTTGTGGAATTCCCACTGAGGTAACCAGCTTGTTCATTTAGTCCACTGTGAGCAAATTCTGATGGCTACCCTGAATAGAGAAAGAAGAGTATTTGCTTCTTGCCCAGTGGAACCTATTAAGTTTTCAGGCTCAATTTCATCACTGTTGTTTTCAGACACCCCTAGAAAAGTAGGTCACCACATTTACCTAACACTGAAGTGGTAAGGATGACATAAGAATTAGAGAGTAGGGGATGTGGGGATGGCTCATTATGTTGAGCACTTGCTTACAGCTCTGAGGTCCGAGGATCGAATCCTGGCCCTGGCCCATGCGGACCTACATGCTGAACTGGGGTGTGCTTCCCATGTGTAGGCCCCCAGTTCGGTTCCTGCTGGACAGACTTTCCATGTGGTAGGCCCCTGGCCTGGTTCCCTCCCTGCATGGCCCCACACCCACCTGTGTGGAATGAAACTGTGTTGAAAACTGATGACCTACAACTATGGAGACTGTTCTGGGCCCTCCCCGTTCTCTTTCTCTCTGTCAAAAACAATAAAATAAATCTTAAAAAAAAGAAAGTTAGAGAACAGTGAAAGCTGAAAGGATTTATGAGTCTTATCATAGATTGGCCTGGCTCAAATGGGGAAAGCAGCCAGCTGCTGCTCTGTGGCCAACAGCTGTTAGATCAGCAGCCCTAGCATTTGTGGGGTTTGCTGACTCTGAACGTCAAGGGGAAAGACTATCATTTTCAAAGTAAGAGGCTTTAGGTGAATTCTCTCTTGTTTGTAGAAAGAAGCCTAAAAGTACAAGATGATGAAAAACTTCTTAGAATAAACATAGGAAGCCTTCTTTCCCTTCTGAAATATATTCTAGAGGGCATGCGTTATAGGGTTTTGTTGTTGTTTGTTTGTTTTTACCCTTTCTGGAGACCATAGCATATATGTAAATGAAAAATTTTATTTGTAATTTCTCAGAAAAAGTCTGCTCTCAAATGATTACAAATGAAAATTCTTGGTGTAGTCCACATAAAATCAGACAGGCTTCCAGGAACTGGCCTGTTTCAGAACATGTCTTATATCTCTGAGCTCCAGACTGGGTTGTTAGATTGGAGTAGTTCAATGTTTTAGGATACTCTACCACGCTGCTTTGCCAGGCCAGGTGGAAGGATGCTTCTGAATCCAGCATGCATTTACTGAATTTGGTTGTCTGTAGACTGCACCGCACTGACCTAGCACCTGATGAATGCTTTCTCCTACTGTGATGAAAGAGTGCTTAATTGGATTCATCATTGAAGACAGATTTGCTCTAACACAGAAAGATGGTGCGAAGGGTACCCGTCTGTAGTGCAGTGTACAGCTTAGAAACTTCTAGTCATTTGGGGAATTTGCCTAACACCACTTAGGAATAGTTTACAGATTTCTATCAATGTTTCTATTTAAAACTGAAGCATTTAGTATTTAGTAGGGAACTCATCCATTGGACATCTTGATTTTTATACTTTTTTCTGGTTTTGTTAAAATGATAGAAATTCTCTTTGGTTATTTTTAGCTTTAGTGTTTTAGTTCTATTTCAGGTAGTCCTAAGGCATTTTAAAGGATTGCAGAGAACTGCTTATTATAGCAGCTCAGTTGCAATCTAGCTACTATAATGCCATAGCCCTTAAAACCCAAAACCCAGGCTGAATAGTGCCATCTACTGAGACTCTCAGGTACTGCTAGGAAGCATTGCAAAAGATATGGATGCTTGGGAAGGGCACTGCCCTTCTCTTGTTAAAGGTTTGGCATCAATCAGCCCATTGGTTATGCAGCACCTATTACTATATGCTAGTAAGCATTTTAAGAATCAGTAAGGTTTCATTTTCAGTTTGGCTCCATTCAGCAGGTAAGCCAGTTGAGCATGTTGGCAGTACATAAGTACTTTCTGTTACTTGTCTCCCCCAATAAGGAAATATTTTAAAACTACAAGCAAACTAGTGGTTCCAGTAGAATTTGGTTCTTGTCAAATTTAATTTATTGCTTGTAAGCTTTTAAGATTAAAAACAAAAATTGTTCTCATATTGTTTCTTGAAGAAGACAAATAGATTCAATAGTATGTTTTATTTAAATCTATGTATATATGTTATACACATATGTGTGTTTAGAAGCAGTTTTAATGGTAGGTAAGACATTGATGGTTTCCTCTGGGATATAGAATTGGGCAACATTGAAATTTTTTTGCTTACTAGCTTTTTATTCTGCTAATTTATTTTTACATTGAACTGATTACTTTTTTTTTTTAATTTATTTATTTATTTTATTGTTTTTGACAGAGAGAGAGAGAGAGAGAGAGATAGAGAGACAGAGACAGAGAGAGAACTGAACTGGGGGAACTCCCCAGTTCAGCATATGGTTCCGCACGGGCCGGGGCCGGGATTCGATCCTTGGTCCCCAGCGCTACAAAGTGAGCGCCTAACCCACTGAGCCATCCCGGCTTCCCTGAACTGATTACTTTTATAACCTTTAAAAAATGGCTTTATTGAGACATCACAAATACTTCATCCTTTTAATGTGTATAGTTCAGTGATTTTCATTTTTTAATACAGTAATAGAGTTGTGTAGTCATCACTACAATCAGTTTTAGTAATTTTCACCACCCCAAAATGAAACCCCAGACCCATTAATAGTCACTCCCCATTCCTCTCCCAAGTTCTGTAGCCTTGGGCTACCACTAATCTACTTTCTGTCTCTCTAGATTTGCCTGTTCTGAACCTTTCATATAGATGAAATCATACAGTATATGGCCTTTCATGACTAGATTCTTTCACTTAGCATAACATACTCAAGGTTCATCCATGTTTTAGCATGTATTAGGACTTCCCTAATTAGGAAAAGACAGTTTTAATAGTATCTTAAAATAGACTATGAGTATGATTTTTGGTCTCATTTCTTGAAATAGGATCTGAGAGTATGGCTTATTGAGGTTTATGCTATCCCTTTCCTTCTAAGAGCTTAAGGAAGGGAAACTGGCTCATTGAGCTATCTGCCTATAATAAGAGCAGTTTGTAACTTAGGAAGTCTCAGGAGATTTTGTAAAGCAGTCCACTGTGGACCAGGTTAAATGTTTCAGTCCCAGAAGTGGGACGTTTACTTTATAAATATGGATTTGTTTTCCCTAGGAGTACACATTTATCATTTTGTTGGTACCTCTGCAAAGGTCTCTAAAATGGTAGGATAATTGAGAAAGACTAAGATAGGTTTTGTTATTTATTCTTGTTGCTATATAAGATTTTTGCCCTGGGAGGACTTGAAGCTAACCCATCACTTACCTGTAGTCAAGCTGTTTATTAAGGTATTTAAAATCTATAACCTCAGTTTTGTTATATGAGCATAAAACATCTGAATAGGACCACTGAGATGGTACAGTTGTTGTATCTTGTTCCCCGTACAGGCACCAGAGCAATGGAGCTGTCATTGCCCGCTGTGGACAGCCAGAGGTCAGCTGGTGGGGCTGGCGAAATGCTGATGATGAGCACCTGGTGCAGTCAGTAGCCAAAGCTTGTGCCTCTGACTCCCGATCAAGTGGCAGCAAGCTGTCAACTAGGAACAGTTCTCGAGACTTTCCCAATGCAGGAGACCTTTCTGATGTGGAGTTTGGTAAGGTGCTCGCTAGACCCATGGCAGCAGTTTTTATAGCATATGAGAACCTTTTCTTGAAATGGCCTTTTCCTTGTAAGACATAGAATTTGTTTCATAGGAGAGAGTGAGCAGAGCTTCAGTTGATAGATTTGTTTGAAGAGTCATGAGTCTTGGTAATGAACCAGACCCCTTGTTTTAAAATTTGTTTAAGAGGAATAGAGTATTTATTTTTCTTGCCATAGTTGGAAGATCAGAGTATATATGTGGTGAGGGACTGCAGTATCTCCAGACCATGGAGGAAAACACCAGGCTTCATTAAAAGACTGCCAATACAGAAATGAGGTATAGAAGATAGATTGTAGGCAAAATAAAAAGTAAAGAGAGAGGGTTCTGGTTAAGTGGATTTCACCTAATTAAATTTTTTGGTACTATAATATGTGCCTGTGGTTCTTATTTTGCACAATTCTGGGAGAGACAGGTTCATTTAGTTTTTCTTCCCACTCTTGTTGTCCCTAGATTCTTCTCTGTCAAATGCTTCAGGGGCAGAGAGTTTAGCCGTCCAACCACAGAAGCTTTTGATCTTGGATGCACGTTCCTATGCCGCAGCTGTTGCGAATCGAGCCAAAGGAGGAGGCTGTGAATGCCCAGGTGAGGTGTACAGTGCTTTGTCCCCCAAATATTCTCTCCTGAGTTCAGCTCATGCCCAACTGGGTCTTAGTTCTCATATAAAATGAATGACAAACCATGTTCCTCAACCTATCTTGAGAGAACCAAAGCTCTTTGGATTCTTAACATTATGTTCTTTTCAGGGGAGAAATGAAGGAGGAGGTGCAGTCATAAGGAAAATAAGTCCTCTCCCATAATAAGGTCTGTTCATATTTGGAGGCTGCTGCTTCTGTGGTTTAGTTTCTCCATTTTCTAAGAGCTTTTTGTTGCCTTTGACAAGTTTGATATGCTCATCACTGACCTCACAGAAAGCTCTTCACGTGGCTTATACTTAGAAAACCTGAAAATTGAAGCAGTGAATACAAAACTCTAGCAAAACACCTCTGTTCTGACCTGTGATATCCCTGTTTGAATGCTGGTTTTCTTCAAGGAAAGAGCCCTTCGATGTCAGTTGTGTGCTGATGGAGCAGGTAGAGACACCAAACTATTCAGACGTGATCTAAGATGAAAACTAAAAGCAGTGGTACCTACATGAAATTTGAATGCATGAAATGCATTGTTCTGCCAGGTTCTTTTCAAACAGATTTCAGAGCTACAAGTTAGATGAGGCCCAGGAAGTAAAATTGGGGTGAGATGGACATATATAGATCTTTTTTAATAAAAAGTAACAGTTTCTATTTTATGTCAGTATCTTCACAAATCTAACCACTCCCCTGCCCCCAACAGCTAAAATTCAAGTGCCGTTTTTCTCTCATAATAAAGGACTGGGCTAATAAGCATCAAAACACTGCAGTTTCATTAATTAGCAGCTGCAATGGTTTGTTTTATAGCCATTTTGTTTCTTTTAAATTTGGCCTGTGGACTTTTAAGTTCAACATATTTGTGTTCTCTTCATTGTTGTTCTCTCCAGAGTATTACCCGAATTGTGAAGTTGTGTTTATGGGGATGGCAAATATTCATTCAATTCGGAGGAGTTTTCAGTCTCTGCGGTTGCTGTGCACACAGATGCCAGATCCTGGAAAGTAAGACCTTGGCCTTGGCTTTAATTTTGCTTTGCTTTACCAAAAAAATTTTTTTTTAATGAGTTTGGAGGTGTCTTTTCTTCTATTTCTTGGTAAACTTCGGTTTTATTGTCAATCTCTGTGGTTAGGAGCATGACAGTATAAATGAGGAGCTAGGATTAAAATCTAGCCCTTTGGAAGGTTTAAAAATGTGCAGCACATAACAAATCTCAGCACTCAGAATGGAAGGTCATTTTCATCTTTTTCCTGGAACCTCTTCTCTTTTTAAAGATTTATTTTTATTGTTTTTGACACAAAGAGAGACACAGAGACAGAGACAGAGAGAAGGGGGAGGGCCCAGAACAGTCTCCGTAGTTGCATATCATCGGTTTTTCCACATAGTTTTATTCCACATGTGGGCGGGCTGCACAGGGCAGGAACTGGGCCGGCGTCTCGCCCCAGTGAGAACTGAACTGGGGGCACTCCCCAATTCAGCATATGGGTCTGCACAGACCGGGGCCGGGATTCGATCCTCGGTCCCCGGGGCTGCAAAGTGAGCGCCTAACCCACTGAGCCATCCTGGCTCTCTCTTCCTTCTCTTGTATGTTGTTTTTGGCTCAAAGTAATTTAATTCTTTGGTTTCTGACATCCTGTAGTGATGCTACTCTGCTTGAACTGGGATGTTTTGCTATGAAGAGTCAGTTTATTCATGTTTTAAAAAGGGTTAAACATTAAACTTGCCATTAGATCAGTTTCTTTTACATATGTTTCTGATTTCTTTTTTTTTTTTTTAAGATTTATTTTTATTGTTTTTGACAGAGAGAGAGAGAGATACGGAGACAGAGACAGAGAGAAGGGGGAGGGCCCAGAACAGTCTCCATAGTTGCACATCATCGGTTTTTCCACATAGTTTCATTCCACAGGTGGGCTTGGGGCTACACAGGGCAGGAACTGGGCCGGGGTCTCACCCTGGTGAGAACCGAACTGGGGGCACTCCCCAGTTCAGCATGTGGGTCCGCAGGGGCTGGGGCCGGGATTCGGTCCTCGGTCCCTGGGGCTGCAAAGTGAGTGCTTAACCCACTGAGCCATCCCGGCTTCCCCTGTTTCTGATTTCTAAACTATCCTCTCTTATTTACCAAGAACATTACCATGATTTTTATTGCTTATTAAAAATGAATCCTTGGCATTTGCAGTGAGGAGGGTGAAATAGCACACCCTCCTCCCAAGGGAACTGTTTGAACACAAGATAAATGAGGAGGAATGCTCTGTAAAACAAATATGGACAGATAAATATTTTGACAGAGATAGACAGAGGGAAACAGAAGGGGGAGGGCCCAGAGCAGTCTCCATAGTTGATAGCGTTAGTTTTCCATATAGTTTCACTCCACTGGTAGGTGCAGGGATGTGCAGGGCAGGAACTGGGCCGGGAGCCTCCCACATAGGCCCCGGCAGGAACTGAACTGGGGACACACCCCAGTTCAGCATGTGGGTCCGCCTGGGCCATAGTCGGGATTCGATCCTCAGTCTCCGGGGCTGCAATCCAAGCGCTTAACCCGCTGAGCCATCCCAGCTTCCCAAGATAAGTATTTTAAAGCCCCTGTTTTACTATCTCAGGAAGCCAGAAATGGTGCCAGAGGAGATAGAATTTTCTCTTTTTCGATTATTTGTACTGGAACCTGGAACCTATAGCTGTTTCCCTGGGTTCTGCTCAGTAAATCTCATGATCACATCAAGTTTTGCAGCAATCTTTGTTTGATTTATTAAATCAAATGGCTGTCTCAACTACTTACACTAACTATTGGTAGCAGTGATTAACTTCATCACAGTTGCCATTAGCCCAGAGGGTGATGAAGAAGCACTTGTCCTTGGGAAAAATCCTGACTGAGCTTGCTGCTCTGCTTTGGGGATTATTATAGCAACTTGCATCTGCTACACATTTCCAGAACCCAGCTTGTAATACTCTCTTTCTTAAAGGTGGAACGTAGAAAGGACAGCTGCGGAGATCTGCAACTAATTGACTGTATTACTTTGGCCAAATGGCTTAGTCTATGGGTGTCAGTTTTTCTGTTTATAAGATTAAAGGGGGGGAAGCCGGGATGGCTCAGTGGGTTAAGCGCTCACTTTGCAGCGCTGGGGACCGAGGATCGAGTCCCGGCCCCGGCCCGTGCAGAACCATATGCTGAACTGGGAGCTCCCCCAGTTCAGTTCTCTCTCTGTCTCTGTATCTCTCTCTCTGTCAAAATAAATAAATAAATATTAAAAAAAAAAAAGAAAGATTAAAGGGATAGAAGCAACACTACCTGATCTCTGATATCTTTCATATATTAATTCTTTCTTAAAAAGCTATTTTTTAAACTCACAGTCAAAAGGATATAATTAACCCTCTCCTGGTCCAAAGGACCAACTGGTGTCCTTTATTAAGGAAGGTAATCTTTATCTGTCTTCATAATGCAGTATTAAGTCCCTCTTGAGAATAAAAAGAAGTTATGGCAGTGGTGGGGCCAACTATAAACAAGCCTCCTAACACTTGTTTGTGGCTATAAAGGACTAGGACACAATATGTTTCTACTCCAGTTTGCGAATAGGAATGTGGAGTCTTACCACCTCTTGGTTGGCAGATTTTGGAGTGCAGCTTCTATTAGGCATGGATATACCAACTGGTATACTGGGGATACCAGAATATATATATATATATATATATATATATATATATATATATATATATACACACATTTAAAGAGATGTTATCTATATATAAGGTCTGACAAATTTGAAGACTTGCCACCATGCACTGATGTTGGCAGCACTGTACATTCAACTCTGTAAGGTTTTATAACTTTGGTATATCAGTGCCTCACAGCTATGTTCGTGTTGATGTGTGGTGGTGTCTTGCTGAGTGGTGTTTTTGTGTGCCGTCACGAGAATGTCAGAGTTGGAATTAGAGCAATGAGCAAACATTAAATTTCTTGTTGGGGAAGCCGGGATGGCTCAGTTGGTCGAGTGCTCACTTTGCAGCCCTGGGGACCGAGGATCGAGTCCCGTCCCCGGCCCGAGTAGACCCATATGCTGACCTGGGGAGTGCCCCCCAGTTCATTTCTCACCAGGGTGAGACCCTGGCCCATTTCCTGCCCCTTGCGGCCCTGTGCCCACCTGTGGAGTGAAACTATGTGGAAAAAAAGCCAATGATGTACAACTATAGAGACTGTTCTGGGTCCCCCCCCTTCTCTCTGTCTCTGCCCCTCTCTCTCTCTCTCTCTCTCTCTCTCTCTCTCTCTCTCTCTGTCAACAATAAAAATAAATCTTAAAAAAAAAAAAGAAATTTCTTGTTAACTTGGCAAGAGTGGAAGTGAAATCAAGAACATGTTAGTCCATGTTTATGGGGATAATGCCATGAAGAAAATGGCAGTGCACAGATGGAGTAAACGTATTTTCTTTGGGAAGAGAAAGCATCACTGATGAAGAGAGGTCAGGGCAGCCAGTAATGAGCAGAACTGACGAAACCCTTGAATTGTGCATCAGAATCATTGGCTGACTAAGAAGCATAGCAGACCAAGTAAACATCAGTAGAGAGACAGGAAAATCATGGCATGAGAAAGGTGTGTGCAGAAATGGTCCTGAAGAAGCTCACTGATGAACAAGAGCAAAGGAGAGTCAAAGTTTGCCAAGACCTTTTGTAGAGGCAAGACAATAAATTTTTTTTTCCAAGACAATATTTTGGGCCATGTTACTACTGGTGATGAAACATGGGGGTACTAATACAACTCTGAAACAAAGTGTCAAAGTACACAATGGAAGTCAGCCAGTTCTCCATGCCCAAAAATGTTCCATCAGTGCAAATCAAGAGTCAAAAAGCTGTTGCTAACCATTTTTTATATCAGAGGGATTGTTTCTTAATAAATTTGTACCAACTGGGGGAAGCCGGGATGGCTCAGTGGGTTAGGCTCTCACTTTGCAGCCCCGGGGACCAAGGATCGAATCCTGGCCCTGGCATGCTGACCCATATGCTGAACTGGGGAGTGCCCCCAGTTCATTTCTCACCGGGGTGAGATCCCGGCCCAGTTCCTGCCTTGTGCAGCCCTCCCCACCTGTGGAATGAAACTATGTGGAAAAACCAATGATGTGCAACTATGGAGACTGTTCTGGGCCCTCCCCCTTCTCTCTGTCTCTGTCTCTGTATCTCTCTCTCTGTCAAAAAAACAACAATAAATAAATCTTAAAAATAAAAAATGTGTACCAATTGGACAGTCAGTCAACTAAGTTGACTATTTGGAAGTGCTGA
>PVKE010014788.1:0-34419 GCA_004027555.1 Craseonycteris thonglongyai
GGGAGGTAGATACCCAGAAGAGGGATTGCTAGATTGTATGGTAATGCTATTCTTAACTTTTTGAGGAAATTACCTACTGTTTTCCATAGTAGCTGTTCCAATTTATATTCCTATAAACAATGTATGAGGATTCCCTTTTCTCTACAGCCTCTCCAACACTTGTTATTAGTTGTTTTGTTGATAATAGCCATTCTAACAGGTGTGAGATGGTATCTCATTGTGGTTTCAATTTGCATTTCCCTAATAGCTAGTGGAAAGCCAATTGCAAAAGAATGAAACTAGATTGCTATCTGTTACCACACACCAAAATTAACTCAAAATGGATCAAAGACGTAAATATAAGACCTGAAAAAATAAAACACATAGTAGAAAATATAGATAGTAAACTTATGAACCTTGGTTTTAAAGAGGAGTTTATGAATTTAACCTTAAAGACAAGGAAAGTGAAAGCAAAAATAAATGAGTAGGACTATATCAGACTAAAAAGCTTCTGTAATGCCAAGAAACCACCAACAAAACAAAGAGGCAACCAATCATGTAGGAGAAAATAGTATTTGCAAACAACACTCTGATAAGTGGCTAATGTCCAAAATATGTAAAGAAAATATACAAGTCAACAACAACAACAGAAATGGGTAGAAGACTCGAACAGACACTTCTCCCTAGAAGACATGTTAAATGACCAATAGACATAGGAAAAAATGCTCAACTGCAGTGACATTTAAAATAATATCTTTGTTTTGTTTTGTTTGGTAGGTTAAATATAGCATTCCTAGGTTTGGTCTATTTTGTATTTGTCTTGCTTGGTATATGTGTTCAGATATTTAATCAGTTTAAAAAAATAAACGGCCATTTATTATTCAAATATTACTTTTTTTTAATTTTCTGCCTTTAGCCCTTCTATAACTCTATACACACTTCAGAAATTTTCACTGCATCCCAGGCATATGTGTATGTGTGTTATTTTTAAAGATCTTTTTTACTATTTTTGATTCAGCCAGGAAACTGGAAATTCTTCTACACTAAATAGACTGTTCCACTCTTCTGCTTTGCTAATTCATCCACTTATTGGGTTAATTTGTTGTTAAATCCATCTATTTAGTTCTTAATTTCTTATACTCCATTTTTCCAGTTCTCAAATTTTTATTTGGTGATGTTCTTACAACTTCCTAACTGCTGCATATTTGAAATAAATGCATTTGTTAGAATTAGCTCAGCCTACTAAAGTTAAATTTAAGAATCAAGGTAAAAAAGACTATAGGAAAACTCCTTTCAGGCTGCTTTATTCAGAAATCTTCATCTCGCCATCCACATTTTGATTGTATTAATTACATTTTATAAATCTGTTTCAAAACTATAGATCTGTGTGATAAATTGGTTGTATTTTATCTTTCTTTCTCTCCACATGGTCTATTTTATTTTGTGATATGCCTGATAATACTTGATGGAGTGCCAGATGCTATATGCCAAAAAGTATAACACCTCTGAATGATATTAAAAATATCTTTCTTTGAAAATATGCTTCTCCAAAATTAGAAATGAGAAATTACGTGGATTTAAATAAAAATTGAATTTTTTTAAGTCTAAGTACACACTGTGTAATCTTGGTTAAGGTATCTATCACTGCTAAGGTGTAGCCTACAAAGTTTCTTGGTTGAGGGACTAAAAAGTATACTACTCATAACCCTTTCTTCTCATGGATTCCTAAATTACAGATGAGTCTAAACCATGTGATGTTAGAAAACTTGACTGTGCTTTCAGTAGCTTTTTGGTTGACTTCTTAGCCTCTTGATTTTTTGAAGCTTAAGAATTCAAATAAATCATATATATATATATATATATTTATATATATATATAAAGAATTCAACAAGTACTTCAGGAGAAAAAGAGTTAAGCACTTTACAAACTTTGTTGTAGTTCTCCCCAGAATCATGCCCACTCATGTAATATAATTGTATGCCTTGAAATTTTGAAGGTTTTTTTTAATCTTTTTGTTTTAGTTTGTTTGTTTTGTTTTCTATATAAGTCAGGCCCACAACTTTTACGAAAATTCTGCTGGATCCTTACAGCTTGCCTGGATTCTTACATGTTGGCCTCACACCAGGAATTGCCAATGTCCCAGTGAGGGGGGGGGGGGGAAAGGTGAAGACTATGGACTCATCTATGGCTTTCTCCTCTCTATCATCTTGCCCTCAAACACCCTAGCTCCCTCAGCAGCTCTCAAAAAAAAATTTTTTTAAGACTTATTTTATTGTGTCAGAGAAGGTCAGAAAGAGAGAGAGAGAGGGAGAGAAGTGGGGACGGCCCAGAACAGTCTCCGTAGTTGTACATCATTAGTTGTGACATAGTTTCATTCCACACAGGTGGATGTGGGGCCATGTGGGGCAGAAACTGACTGGAAGCTTCCCTCATGGGAGACGAGAACCTTGGTCACTGAGCCATCATGGCAGTTACTGATTGCACTGCAGTTCAGCATGTGGGTTGCATGGGCCAGGGCCAGAAATTGAACCCTGGACCTCATGACTGCAAGGCAAGCTCTCAACCCCTGAGCTATCCCAGCATCCCTTAAAATTCTTTCAAATGGATTTTTCTGACATATCATCTAGATTACACAGTTGTTCCTAAAGGGAGTTTTGGTCTTACTACTCTAGTGTAGAAACAAAAGTTACAAAATCAATTTAAACCCTCATATCTTTACATCTCAAGAGACCCTTGGGGGGTTAAGAAGAGGATTAATGGTTTATGAGAATCTGAACTGGGGCATGTTGTATATCTCATTTATTCCCACTTTATCTTTACTTGAAACTTTTATTTTTAAAGAATGACTGTTCATATTTTAAAATTAAAAATAATGACACACATTCAATATTTGTCTTTCCAGAGTTCATTCAGCTAGTAAGTAACAGGAGCTGTAACCTAATCTTTCTGACTTGGCCCTGAATTATGATTTTAAATCTCACTACACTGGGCAGCACCGATTCTAACAAACATGCTCCATCTCTCCATGCAGTAGAGAATGACCTTAAAATGACCTAGAATTCTCTAGAGGGCAAAAGGACATTTGCTATATATTTTTTACCCAGAAACCTTTGTTATATTAATCCCATGTAAACATGACTTATTTAATTCAAAATCTGTTCTCTCTCCCATTTGTTAATGACAACACAGTATAAAATATACTTCTTTAATGTTTCTTAGTACTTTCAACCATCTCTTTATTCTATAAATTGAAATGCTCTAAATACTGCTTTTCTCACTGAGTTAATTGTCTACCCACTACCGTTATTGTTGTTTTGCTTCTCCATCAATGCTATTTTTTTTAACTCTAGAAAGAATATGAGGCCCAATTTCAACTAATGCATTGTAAAGATTAATATCAGCTCTTTTTTAAAATGTATTCAAATTTATACATTCAGGTCAGACAAAAAATAAAACGCAGTTTTTGAATCTATTCACTATGGATCCTAGATCCTAGTTGAAATACAATTAAAATTTATCAAAGTGGCAGAACTAAAAATTACAGTAATTCTTTTGGATTTATTTAAATTTATGTTACTTAGGTGTCTATGCATAAGTTATAAAAAGAACGCAATGATATGTCTCAGTGTTTTGCAGTCATACCTAATGGATATGATTTAAGCAATATTACAGGCCATTTTATAGAAACCATATATTATATTTTTTATTTCATTTAAAAAAAATATTCATTATGCTTGAAATATTTTTCCATTTCCTTTTATTAGAAAGCAGTGTGTTGAGAACAGTACATATTGCCAAATAAATATGTCTGTAATTAACTTAAAATAGTTTGAAGTCTTATAGATGTTCATAAATTATCTTTTAAATATATATCACCAAGTTTCTCCTTCAATTGAGTTTGAATATAAGTTTTAAATATAAGTTGGCATTGCTTGTTTAACTGTTTTCTTTCCCTAGTAATTATTATAGGCTGCATGCATTTTATTCAAGTGCTGAAGTCTCTCATTACACCTGGGTCATGATACGGCAAAGTTAGGTTATTGAGAAGAAAGCAACACAAATATGTCCTGTAATCATTCCCTTCCCAAAAAGAAATTCTCACTTTTTTTGAGGGGGGCAAAATATAATTATATGATCTCCCACCTCTTTGTATTAATAACCTCCTTTCCCAGGTAAGTGTAATCATACAAGAAAAAAATCAGAAAAGGCATTAAATAAGATCTTGATTCACAAAGCATTTACACCACCCAAAATCACATGTAAAAAATCTGAAGGCTGTGCCCAAAACTTTAAGGGCTTCACTTCCTCTGCTTCACTACACAAAATGGTGTTTAACTTCAACCACCTTATATTGCTGCATTTTTATTAGAGAAGACTTATATAAATACTCATTGGAAAAAGAAATGATTTTAACATCTCAAATAGAAGTCTAACAAGCATTTACCTTAGTGCTCTCTTGTTGCAAATTTCCAAAGTTTTAAAAGAAAAAATAAAAGAGAATCTATTCCATTGCATACCCATGAATTAGTCAAAGAAACAGACATAAATTTACAATACCATGGGTAAAAGGTTGCCATATTTAAGTACTAAATGCAATGGGAAGATTAGGAAGAAAGTAATTACTTTGCTTAGAAAAGTTAGGGAAGTCTTCAAAGAAGATATTTGAGTTGGCATGAGAATCGGCATAGAAGTTTTTCATGAAGTAAATAAAGAGACAGAGGGAGTAAGGATCAGGATGAGATTGAGGAGATGGGTAAGAACTCATTTTATTCAAGAGGATATGATCAGAAATCACTCTAAGAAATCACTCTTGTATATACTTTCTATTATAGTTCAGGAAAGCTAGAAAGGCAAAAGATATGATGTAGTGTGTTGGTCACATCAAACTTGCTTTTGAGTATCAGGCTATTACAAACACAACCCATCAACACTAGTTTCTTTAATGTATTCATGTTTCAAAGTTTAGAGTAATAAGACTACATGTAGAGAACTGACTTGAAGAATAAAAACAAAACAAAAATACCCCACAATCTTTCTAACTAATAAAATATCTTTGCCATTGCTCTCACAGTTTCACCCAGTATTTAAAATGCTTCTGACAGTATGGAGAGTGGCAGTCAAGCTATTATTAGAAGAATCTAGGACACAGATCTCACCAGTGACGATTTCTTCATTGTCTTTTTGTCTTTGACATGCTGTTTAAAACATTTTTAGTTAATCAGGGCACGGAACACTCTGAGTCTATTATAACCAAGCTCTCAGTTTGCAACCAATTTAGAGGTAGACCACATATGCAAGCAGAAAGTTATTAAATTGATGTTAGTGAGCATATACGTGATTGGGCATTCCTCTGTGACAAGTGTCATGAATGTTTGGCCATGTCTTGAAAACATCAATTTCAGGTCATTTTTTGAAAGAAAGGCAATAAGTTGAAACACTTCCAAATAAGAAAACGTGTGTATTTTATAGCAGTTTAGCAGATTTCACAGCATGCTAGGTGATTAACAGCATGTGACATAATGATGTAAGTGTCATGAATGTGTTTACGTTCTGTAATGTCAATATTCTATATTGCTGGTGCCTGCAATAAGAAATCAAGTTTATGGAGGACATTTGGACTGTGTCCATCCTCCTTTTCAATTAGTTTTGCTATTTGTCATGTTTTTTAAATAAAATCATATTCTTCAATTTAATATACCTAAGTAGTTTCATTTTAAATACATGTGCATGTATTTTGGGCTCTGTGTGTGTGTATATATTTAATGTATCTGTTGATATAAATATTTATGATGAGCTAGTCATGGAAAGAGATATCTCTACATTTAGTACTTCAAATTTAGGGAAGTAAAGAAAACTAACATTAATATCATTTTTATCTCCTTTTTCTTACTTTACTTGATCACTTCTGAGACATTTCCATCTCCAATAATCTCATTTCTCATATATATATGACTCTACAATTTGGATCTTAAATTTTTCAATGATAGGCAACCAGAGATAAGTGCTCAGAGACAAAGGGTTTGTTGGATTTGAAGACTTGTGAAGAAGATATAGTTCAACAAAATATATTTTATTATCTCTGACTCTATATAGGCGCCATTACCCTTAGTTTGCCTATTTCCTATTGCTGTTCTATCACTGAGTGATCATACTACTTATAATATGTTTAGAAGACTTCCAGGTAGTGATGACTATGTGATTAGGTTTCCCACTAATATTACATTTTTCTGAATCTCTTGGGAAGGGAAACTTCCAGAATAAGTACAATCTGGCTAGTGAATCTTCCAAGTTATCATCACCATTTTTTTTTCAAGTTGGAACTAGAGAGCTTCTCTGTGCCAGAATAGTTTTATTTTTATGCATGAACAATCTTTGAATTCCAGAAATAGGCATCCCCAAGGGACCCTGCTTATAATAACAGTGGGAATTGTGTTGCTTGTGCCAAGTTAACCTAGAATGTGACCTGAATTTTATTCTTTTCAGTTTAGAAATAATCAAACTAGTCATGTAACTATGAAAACTTCATCTCTTCTAATCTTCTCACCAGCTTAGTTTCTGGGAAAAGAATCAGTCTGACTATGAGAATCCCATTCTTAGGCATTTTTGTGTGTGGTTTGGGGAGGAAAAGGTCTCCATATTCTAATAAATGCAAAGACATCAGGAACTCAGAAACTAGAAAATAAATTGAATTCAACAAGCACTATGAATTGGGTAGCAAAAATTCTTTGCCAACATTACTTTGAAATTATTTTCGTATGGAGTGGTGCAAGGAACTATAAAATGTGAACTCTAAGAACACCAAAATCCTTCAGATATTATTTTAAAAGTTGTAAAATGTGTGTTATTTACAATAAAATTTAAATAAGGTTATATATGCATATACACATATGTATAAATATATATTTATAAATATATATTTCCTGTATTTACATTTCCTTATGAAATTGTCCATTAGTAGCATACTATTCTGTATATTCCACATGGGAAACAATTCACTTTCCACCTATAATAAACTGAAGTCATTGGTTTTAAGAAGTAAATTATAACCTCTGAGAGAACATTATATTTTAAAATATTGTGATAAGAATAAATATTTTACAGTAATGTGGATCTTTCTGAACATAATTCATACTGGAAGTTGACAGAATAATTGAGAAATTTTCTTTTATATAAGTATTCTTTCATACAAAACTGATTTTGTTTTTATTTTTATGCCTTAAATATTTGCTAAAATACATTACATAGTTCACAGATTTCACACAGCCTCTGCTGAGGGATAATTCACTCACATTTGTATCATTAACTGCTGTGGAAACTCTAGTTCTTTGGCTGCCTTTAGAAGAGTTTATGAGTGTTTTATGATGTTTCCTGGTCATACTGTATTTTTACAACTGTTGCAAATAGACACAAATGTCATAAATTACTGAAAAAAGTTATCCTCCATCCCTCTGAGTTTAATGAGGAACAGTTACAGAGAAGGGAAGTTTGCAAGTGCTGCTAAAGTCAGCTTGATGGATTCCACATGTAGAGTAAGTTCAGATCTTTGAATCAGATTTGTTAAAGTCCTGATGCCCTCTTTCTTTCATATCCTCTTTAACGCTATTTTAAATGTCTGGATAAATTCACTATTTGTTAATGAATACAGCTATTTGTTTCAAGTAAATGGTCCAAAGTAGCTACCTTTCCAGATAGGACAAACAGGTACACATGTCGGCCTCCATATCATATAATTTACATATATTTAGCTAGAAATTCTGAGTAACTAAAATCTTTAAAACTTACTAGCATTTTGAGTTCTATGTTTGAGACACTATGAACTTAATGCTCAGTCTAAAGATTTAGAGTTATTAGCACACATATATTATTATAATATATACTTATTATTAGTAATAAATATTTATTTAATGCCAAGGTTATGCCTTGAATGGTGCTAAGCACCACAGATACAAAGAGGTCAAAGGTAGAAATTATAACATAATAGAAAATATATTTATAAGTAGCAATAAAGTATAATCAAAGTACTTAATTTATGCTACTGACAGTAAGTTAAACTTGTGATAGCGAAAACCAGTGTAGCAAGAAAAATATCCTTGAGGAAAAAAGAAATTAAATGGTACATTTTATAAAAATTGAATTTAGATCATTAAAAATGGGTTCAAAGAATTATTACTATATCTAGGAAGAATACCTTTAGGTTTCCACTACTTTAGCAAATAAGACAGCCATGTTATCTTGAAGAACAGTCCCTATGCCAGAACATATAAAACAATGAACAACTTAAAAATAATATGAGACACTCAAAGGAACAAGAAATCACACAACTTTGCAGTATTCAAAGAGGTTTAACATATTTAACACTACTGAATTCCTTACTAAATCTAGTACTAAGTAGGAAAACTGATTGGTTGTATTTGCAATTCTTTTCTCCACTTTCAAAATTCTTCTGAATATGCTCAAATTAGAAAAATCATTAAAAATGAAGGCTGGGGTAAAATGAGGCACTCTAGATAATACAAAAATACATGGCTATTTACTCTTTAGTAATCGAACATTACCTGGCTGTGGCATAAAAGCAAATACTGTGTGGAACACCTTAGGTTAATTTTCTCATACTAACCTCACACAACCCAATAATATAGATCAAATTATTATTCTACTTTGCTTTTTAGTTAAAGAATTGCGCTTTAATAATATAAACACTTGTCAGAGGTCAGAGAGTTAGTAAAGTGATGGAGAACCAATGAAATCTGACCCCAAGGCCTTGGTTTTTAACAAACACTATAATGGGATATAGGATGGAGCATATTTGAATTCAAGTTGACCAATGACTAACTTTGTATCTTTCTGTCTATTTACACATTCTTTCTCTCTTTCTATATAATATGCAATGTCTGCATATAATATACAATAAATTATATATATTATGCATAATATATAAATAACATGTATAATATATATTATGTATAATGTATATACAAACATAATATATATATACACACACAAAAAAACAAACAAACATATTTAAGGGGTTATTTTTCAGCTCTTCTTTTTGGTTACTTCACATTATTCAACAGAAACCTAGTCATAAGTAGCTTATTTTCCTTATTCTTAGTCAAAATCATACATTAACTTTAACCTAGGATTAACATTACTCTTAATGAAATCTAATATCTAAGAGCATCATATAAAATAACTTTTAAAGAGGTTGATATTTTTTCCTACAGTAAATGCTTCCAATATTTTGAAGGAGTTACCTCACCTAAACATTTGGACCAAATTCATTGGCTTGTTCATCTAACATGATAAATAACTACAGATAAAAGTTTTATACATGGTAGACTTAGACGGATAACCACTAAAAAGAAATTCTTAAAGGCTTGCGTAGAAGGAAGCTTTGGAAAGCTAATTTATGCTAAAATTAATATTTAAAAACTAATTTAAAAATATTTCTATTTTTTACCTAAAATTTAAAATGGTATACTCCTGTGAATCTTATTTCTATTTATGGAGCATTTTTATTTTAAAATACATACACTTGTCCTCCCCCACACTTAAAAATTAATGACTATAACTCAAGTGTCAACTTTTGTTTTTCCCAAGCTTGGTACAATAAATAAAAATATTTGAAATTGGAAATGTTAGATCTTTTTAACAAATGCAAATGAGACGAACAAACACACATAACTGAAATTAGAGGTGTTTTTGTTGTTGTTGTTTGTTTGTTTTTATTGTTTTTTACAGAGAGAGAGAGTGATACAGAGACAGAGAGAAAGAGAGAGAATTGAACTGGGGGAGCTCCCCAGTTCAGCACATGGGTCCGCAAGGGCCAGGGCCGGGATTCGATTCTTGATCCCCAGCTCTGCAAAGTGAGTGCTTAACCCACTGAGCCATTCCGGCTTCCCCAGAAATTTGACTTTTTTAATTCGGGCAAGGGAAACCAAAAAATGTCTGAGGTAAATGCAGCTCATACCTTCTTTGCTCCTATCAGAACTGTGCTTTTGCTCTATGGCTGCATGTTTCACAACTATCAAACTACTGTATATCTGATTCTTGTCTATGGCCATGCAGTGGCCCCAACTAATAGAAGACTGAGTAGCATCAGGATGACATTAGGAAAGGAATGTTTTATTTAAGGACTCAGTGGCTGGTAACTCACTACCATATTACCCTTTACAATTTGCTCACTCTAATTGTTAAAACACTCCCTACTATTTCAGAAAAATGCCACAAAATCCTACAGATGCAGTGTTACCAGGTTTACACTGACGAAACTGATTTGTTTTTTGACCTACATGTACAAGCATTGAAACTCATCTTCCATGACTACTTTCTTTCCCATCTCTATTCCTTGTTCAGAATTGAAAATCAGAACTTCTTTAGGCTCTGAAATGTGTAATTAATGAAGCATCTGTGTTTTGAAAGTTTCTAAATGAAAGTTGGTGAGACAGAAGACAGACAAATGAACCTAGAGATACATGTTGCACCAAGAAATGCAGTCTGAACAATTTCTGATTCAAAAATGTATTTGAGATTATTGAACTGCTTTCTCCCAATTTATAGTTTTAATCTAAAGAGTAAATGCTGTATCGCTATTAAATAGTGGGCTATTTGTGGAATACGTCACTGTTCAATAGTAGGAACAATATTTTAAATTATGTGGTTTTAAGGACAAATTAGAAAAAAGAATTGGAAGTGTGCTGATCAAATATACAAAAATGACTAATAGCCTTTGACATTATAGTGTCAAAGGTTTTAAATAACTAAATCATATTCCCAATATTAACAGGTTTCTAGTGGATAGCTGAGACATTCTATTCTATTTTGCAAATACTACAAGTGCCGTAGAAAGACATAGCTCATCTACTCTGTGATTTTTCTTTGTTCAGGACATCTTGTACTTCTCACAACTCCCAATGTGATAGGCCAACAATGTAAGTAAATCAATACATAAACAAATCAAACATATTTTAATCATTAAAGTACAAATCTTAATTTCTGAAATCCTGGCACTTATTTTCCATGTATTCAATATCAGCAAAAATAGCAAATATTTCTTTTCTTTTTTTTTTTTAATTGATGGGTTTATTTAAAGGCTACAACTCAGAAACAACCCAATGGAAGAGACGCAAAGGGCAAGGTGAGCCAGGGGTGGGATAAGGATGGGCTGAGGAGACAGTGGTAAGGAGCAGCCATGATCTTGTTGGTGTCACTCTCCCAGCACCTCGATGTGTTCAACTCAGAAGCTCTCCAAACACCATTGTCTAGTGCGACAAGGAGGGCAAATTACTCCAGCATCACATTTTGGTCCAGGCTCCTCTGGGTCAAATTAAGGAAACTCCACTCCTCCCAAGAGAAATACACAGCCACATCCTCAAAGGTCACTGGGGCCTGAGGGCCGACAGTAGCCACCACCCGCACTGACCAGGACGTGCGCCGAGTGTCAGCGACCTCAGCTGAAATCCGGACCTGCCCTCATCCCAACAAATATTTCTTAAAGCTCACTGTTTGTCTTTGGCATCGTCTCAAATATAGTAAAGGTTTAAATCAACATCTTTTCAACATCATGGGGATGCTAGTGAGAAAGGCAGAAATCCTGACTGTTACAAAGTCAGGGGTCACTGGAGGTGGAAACTGGGATTACACTCTTTTAACACTGTCCCACATAATTGTCATGAGTTCTAAAATGGGTGTCTTTCTGGTTTTAGCACTTTCTGACTAAATAATTGGACTTGAACAAAGAACCTACAGACACCATGGTTTGGTTGTTTGATTTGTTTTCTGTGTTTCTGTGCTGCCAAGTCACCTGCTTGACCAAGGTATTCTCTTCATAACTATGATTTTCAAATCTGACAATGCATTAAAATCTCCTGGGAACACAATCACAAAGTTTTTATTTATTTTTTCCTATATATGTAGAAAATTTCTATCACCCAGGGACATCCCTTTATTCCCCTTTCAAATCAATCTTTCTCCACCAGAGGCATTCACTATTAATGTTGACTGTTGCTAAACTTCATATAAATAAAATTTTGTCCCATACATTGTATTTAGACAATATCTAGAGAAAATAGTTCTTTAGCCCCATCTAGATTTTGTAGTTTTTTTCAAAATCAGGTCACTCATCAGGGGAACTTTTTCAATAAAAAGTTGTCTAACATATGATCTCTATTAATTGGTGTCATTTTCCTGTGTATTCAAAGATGAATATTTCTTTGATAAATAGATAAAAAAATCTGAATCCTCCCCACTTAGAAACATTTTGTAGAAGAGGAAAGGTAACTTTATTAGAAATATTTGAAAATTCTAAACTTCTATACAAATGTAAGGTATTATTAGAATAATCTGCCCAATATACATTCCAAAGAAACAGTCTCTCATTGTCTGCAGAGGGGGAAATTATTCAGATTTCAGTCATTATAGAGTCCCTTGGTACATGCTAAATTCAATGGATCCTTTATGTGTTGCGTCCTTTGTTACAAATTGCGTCTACTAGGAAGAGAGTCTACGAGTATGCTTTGCCTACCTATTCAATCTCATCTCCTGCTTTTTTCCTCACTTGACTCTAATTTTCTTTTTCATTTATTTATTTATATTAAATTTTTGAGATCACATTGATTAGTAAAATTATATAGGTTCAAGTTGTACAATTCTACACTACATTGTCTATGTGTTCCACTGTGTGTCTGCAAGAAGTGAGTTCTCCTTCCATCACCTTATATTCAATGCTTCCTCCCTCCTTACCAACCCATCTTCCCTCTACCCCTCAGGTAACCACTACACTGTTGACTGTGTCCATGAGTTTGTTGTTGGTGGTAGTGTTGCTTTCCGTTTGATAGCCCATATGTGAGTGAAGTCATATGGTTCTTGATTTGTTCTGTCTCACTTACTTCACTTAGGTTCCAATCACTTGAATCCACCCAGGCTCTCCTGTCCCAAGGTTTTTACACAAACTGCCCTTTCTTGGAGTATCATGTCTCAGCTTTTCAAAAAACTAGCATCTCCCTCTTCAATTATCTGTACACTAGTCACCTCTTTAGAGAGGTCTCTCCTCACCATTCTTAACTCTGTTTTTACTCTCTCAGAGCACATATAAATTAACTTATTAAACCCATCGTAATGTTTGCTTACTGGTTTCATTCATTAGTTATTAACTCAATGAGACTGATGATACCAGACATCCTACTCCATTTTATATATCCAGAGCATCATATTTTGCCAGAAATATTAAGAATCCTCAAAGAAATGAAGATCTTGCCTTTCTAAATAAGGAAAGAGTGACCCCTGTTTATGAGTTAGACCTTAATTGCCTTGGAGTCAGAGTTCCCAGGTAGGCTTTTCTCTTATGTGTCATTTCCTCTGGGTTCATTCTTTGGATCTCTGTGAAAGAAGAAAACTGCTTCTTGAAGCATTCCTTGTACGAGGTATATTGAACTCTAAATTATAGTAATGGCGATCTCATTAGTATTTATGCTTAACATGCTATTAGGTAGCTGAAAGGCATTTTCTAATTTCTCCCTTCAAATAAATTTAAAAATTCCTCTTCTTCTTTCAACAATATTGAGTTACTGAGGAATGTACAGGCATCTTCCTATACTTTTCTTCTGAAGATGTCAGCTATTTCTTCATATTCCTCAGTGTTTTATCTTACCCAACTCAATTGATCTGAATAATAGAGAAAGATAGATTCTTGTTCTTTTAAGAAAAGTAGTATAGGAAACTGCACAGTGTTGAATATTGTCTTAAAGTCAGTTTCAAAACACACTGACTGTCTTCACTGTGATGGAGCAAAACAATCCATATCTTATCCATCTTTCAATTTTACTGTTTTGCCCCTGTGTTATGAGTCCTCTCTAGCAGAACTAGCAGAATCAAGGGCCAACTAAAGGAGATGGTTCTAATATTTCACATTTCTCTTTCCCTGCATGACAGGAGACAATCAAACACTATGATGCATTAAATTAGAAACAGAAGATGAAGCCAATGTGTATAGAAGGCAGCTTTGCATAATTCCTCAGGAATTAGAACAGAAACATACTTGAGTCTTTTTAATCAATGGGAATACTGTTCTTTCTAGGACTGTTGTAGTTCTTAGCCCAGGAGTACTACAGCCAATGGGAGTGTGACTTCTGCTATTTTAGTCATAAAATACCTATGCAAACTCCAGATGTTGCCTACGAGGCCAGTTGTTAATGGGGCAAGAGAGGATTCATTCCATGCCCATTTTCTACTTTGGTGCTGAAATGTGAGCTTGTCCATAGTCTAGATCCCACCCACATGCCAATATGCACCTGCAAAAGTCTTCAATTTGAGGGCTTTTAAATCACAAACAGACACTCTGATTCAAGCTTACATATTAAAAATTCCACAGCAGTGAAAAAATACTCCAAAGAAACTCAGAGTTCTAATTCCTTAATGAATTATGTACATGGTGCAAGATACACAGACAGACATAACTTGATTTCCTGTTCCAAATACTGGAGAGCATATGCCACTGGACCAAGTCCATTTCAGGGTAGTATTTCAGTTGCACTTGTGAGTAAAGCAAAATGTTATCAAGATTTGCTTTAATTGAGGAAACTGGGAATTCCAAACTAGTCATAAAATATTGTTGACAACATACAAGCTCAAGATGAAAATGGAGTCTACTTTCTGTAAGTTAACTCAATAGTCTTTGGAGACATAGTACATTCAAATAGACAGCTACAGACTGAGGCCCATTTTGTGCACAATGCTGCAAGGGTTTTCTTCTCATTTATAGAATGCAATGGCCAAGTTTCATTTTAGACTCCCAATGAACCAGAAACCCAAAGCTAAAATCATCTATAGTCACCAGCTCTCTTATGCTTTTCACCTGGACTCATAAATCTTTTCTTTATATCCTTGGGGAAAGAGTGAGTTTTGGAAACTTGGGCCAAGTTCACCTGACACTTCTCATGAGCCCCATTTAGGGTTTACATAGAAAAAAAAAATCAAATCAAAATAATTTTTACCAGTTTTAGATTTCATTTAAAAAACACACAGACACATGTGTAATGTCCCAAGTCACTTATTTTAGTAGTAATCTGGAAGACAGAAAGTGGCATCAGTTTAGACTGACAGGACTAACCTGAGAAACCCATATAAGACTCAAATCAATCTCCCTAACCCTAGGTTATCTCTGAAAATTAAGCCAAAGGACGTTTCTTGGTAGTAAGCATGTGTGAGCACTTGATAGCTATGTCATTGTGACTCACATTAATGTAAATGATATTAAACCTGACATTTCAGTCCATATAAGCACAAAACCAGTTAACATCATGCTTACTGGTTGTTATTCTCCAAGACTGGTTCTAGGGTATCAAACCCTTTATACAAGTGAAGGCACACAGCCACGAGATCTGAGACTTGGTCAGGAACCTTCTAGTAGAGGAACCCAAAGACAAGCATTGTCTACAATATGATCATCCGGACCTATTTCCCAGAAGGATCATCACTGTCCTCACTTTAAGTCCCCTCCCACTTCTGAAGGCAACTCATAGCATTGATAGACAAAATGTAAAAAGACAGAATTGAAAAGTTATTGCCTCTATTAGAAGAGGTTAGGGTAGCCTTGGGGAGGAAGTTAAGGTCGGCAGGGAAATGAGGAGAGCTTCTACAAATCTGGTAATATTTTATTTCTCGAACTGATTAAGTCATCTTGTGGGGTATTTTCTTTGAGGTGTTTTATCATGATGGTTGGTTACATGTGCACTGATAGGTCTGTCATACTTAAAAAGTATGTTTACTAAGAAAAGAGATTAGTGCGCTGTGCTCCCAAATATATGTACTTGAAAAAGTAACACAAAACAGTGAGCTACAGAGTCCAGGCTTCAGGCCTGCTGGAGTCCAGGTGTGGAAACACAGCAGACAGGACATGACTTCGATTGAGATGGAGTAAGAAATGAAGTACCTTGAGAAAATAAAGAAACTGACCCGATCCACGATCGCTGCATGAGACATAGGAATGAAAAATGGCTCAAAAAACTGTTCGTTCTCTCTGGATCTACAGTCGACTTAAAATTCCATACTGAGGGGAGAGAAAAGAGAAAGACAGATCCTGCTAGTCAGTGCCTGCACTAGAGTATTTACTATCTCATAGATTAAACCTGACATAATCCAAAAAGCACCAATGTACAGGTGTCCTACTGAACTGATGTAAGGCCTGAGTCTGAATATAGAATTTCATTTGGAAGCAACTGAAAAATTTAGAAAGTAGTATGATAGCAGACCAATGATAACAAAGTTAACCTTTAAATCAAGCAAACAACCAGCCAACAATTCACTCAAAGCCCATGCAGATTCAAAGCAAATAAACAAACATCTACACCTAATCTTGTATGAATAAAACATTTGATAGATGGAAAAGATGGATTGCCAACAAATGAGCAATAATTAGACATGTGCTCTTTTTACTGGAAACAATACATGTCAGAGATAGGGCATCCTTTCAAAGTGTGTATAGAAAATAACTGTTACAAAAATCATATTACAAAAGTAGGTAAACATTTTTTTTATATATACACACATAATTAGATATTTTTAATGTGGACAAATACCACTGAAGAGCTAATAAAGGACTACTTGTGAGCAAGAACTAACTGAATCTTAAAAGAAATGCAAAATAAAAGCAAACTGGGTGTACAGAATCTGACAAATATATTCTCTTTTTTAAGTACCAAATGTAAATAAGCAACTAAAATCTTAACTAAATTTTACTTAATAAAAATGTTACAACTAAGTCTCTAGAGGCCATCAACAAGAAAAGTAATAGGCACAACCTTATTCTGTTTGAGAGAAGGACAGGTAGACTGAATAAGTTTTAACTTTATTAGAAAACGAGTTTGTCTCCCTTTACTCAATATGTATTTATTAAGCACTATTCCACTTCTGGGGGTTGGCTTGGACATTAGGAAAAACAGGATGCCACTGTGATCAGAGCAGATTGGGTGACGGTGGGGAGTGGGGAAGATTGTTCAAGGATGTAGCAGTGAGTGGGACCCTGTAGGACACTGTCCGCTATGGTAAAGGGACCATGACCTGCTTTCAGTAACAGTGTAATGAAGAGGGTGACTCCATGTTTCTGATGAGTGTCTGCTGAGAATTCTTAGGCCTCCCCTTTCCCTTCCTCCTTGTGCCTCACATCTGGACAAGCTAATAAGAAATCCCTGTTCTCCTTTCTTTGGTATCAGTGGAAGTTCAAACTACCCAAGCCCCTATCTGCAAGCAGAAATCCTTACCCCGACTCCACTGCCTAACCACAGTAAAAACCACAAGCCAGGTTCCTTTGTCTACTCTTTCAAGACAGTTCTAGACTCCCTTGAGAGTGGCCCTGTTCTTCCCAGAAAACGTTTTTCAATGAGTAATAAACCCTTTCAGACTCTCTTGGAGTGTGTGGGAGCATCATTATTGACATCTGAACTAAATTTTGTGTAGCCATCACAGAAGGTAGGCCTATGGAGTGTTTGAGTGGGTGTAGACATTATATGACATATTTTTGAAAATTCACTTATTTCTTCTGTACAAGACACACTGAATGAAGGCAGAAGATAGAACAGGAAAACTGCTGCAGGTTATTGCAATAGACTAAATCTCTAAACTCAATTCTCCCCAAGCTTTGCCACTCCAGAAAGCCCACATAGAAATTAAGAATGTATGAATGGTACACTAGAAAAGTAAAGAGGTGGCTATGCCAAGTTACTCTAATTCATCAGGCCTCATTGAATGTGAGAGGAGTTATTATCTTGAAACATATTAGTTAAGGATTTTGAAAAAGCTGGTGTGAGATAATGATGGCTTTGATTCAAGGGGAAGAAGTGGTGAGAAGAGGTGATTTTAAAGGTAGATCTTGCTTTTTGTTATATTTTGGACATGAGAGAATGTGAGAAATCAAGATAACCCCCTGGATTTTGATATGAGCAGATGAAAGGATAGATCCCATTTACTGAACCCCAAAATGAACAGTTATGGGGTTTTTTTGTTTGTTTTTTAATATTCTTTTTTTTTAATTTTTATTGTTTTGACAGAGAGAGAGAGAGAGAGAGAGAGAGCAAGAGAGAGAGAGATACAGAGACAGAGAGAGAGAGACAGAGAGACAGAGAGACATAGAGAACTGAACTGGGGGAACTCCCAGTTCAGCATATGGTTCCGCACGGGCCGGGGCCGGGATTTGATCCTTGGTCCCCGACGCTGCAAAGTGAGCGCTTAACCCACTGAGCCATCCGGCTTCCCCCAATTATGTTTTAAACGCAGAGAAGGGGTTAACCAAAAATGTGTTGACACCCATTAACAGGAAAAATTCAGGACCATTGTCTTCATTTTGCCAGGATTGCTCCACAGAAAGTTAGAACCAAATGGTAAAATGCACAGTAATATCTTTTTGCATATGTGATGGAAAATAATGTCAATATAACATTTCATCTGATAGTGTCTTTATTTTCCCATTATTCTGGAAGGGCATTTTCTTCATAAAACTGAAATAAAGACAAGTTTTTCAGTACTTCAAAAATGTTGTGCCTTTTTCTTTGTTTGTTTTTTTGTTTTCCAGCCTCAAAGCTTACTGTAGAAAAATCTGGTGTCCTTTGAACTGGTGGTTCACACTTACTAGGATTTGTTGGTCATCTATAGCTGCTTTTAAGATTTTTTTTTCTTTGACTTTAGTTTTAAATATTTAACTACGGTGCATCTTGGCTTGGGTTACTTTGGCTTTATCCTATTTGAACTTCACTCAATTTTTTAATCTGAAGGTGTTTGAGTTTTGCCAAATTCACAGTTTTCAACCATTATTGCTTAGAACACTTCTACTCTCTCCACCCTCACTTCTGGGATTCCAGTGATAAGAGTGTGGACTCTTTCATTGTTCTTCCACTGGCCCCTGAAACTTTTTGTTTTTCTTGGTTTGTTTGTTTTTTGTTGTTAGTTATTTGTTTTCACAGAGAACAAATGCTATTACTGTTTTCAAGTTCATTAATTTCATCTTCTGTCATCACTGAAGTCCACCAGTGAGTTTTCTTTTTCAGTGAATTGTTGTTCAGTTATATATTTGGTTATAACTTTTACTTCTTTGCTGAGATTTTCTACTTTTCATTTCAAGAGAATTTAAATGGCTCATTGGGATATTTTTATGACTATTCTTTTAAATTGTAACATCTGATTTATCTCTCTTTTGGTTTCTGTTGAGATCTTTTCTCATCCAGGTTGTGCTTTTCCTGGTTCTGGATATGATGAGTGCTTTCTCAATTATATTTGGAAATTTTTGGGTATTAGATTACAAGACTCTGAATCTTACTTGATTTTTTTGTTTTGTTTTGTTTTGTTTTTGTTAAGCAGAATGTTTCCTGTGGAGGGTTAGTGGATACAGCAGTTGGGTGTATATGTGTAGCTTTCTACTGTGCGTCCACGTACACCCCAAACATAGACCATCACCTCACACTGCCTTTTTGTGGACAGATAAGGTAAAGCAGCACCTCCCCATCAGCTCTGCTGACACTTTCCCAGGGAAAATGAGGCACTAATTGACAACTGCATATGGATTGAGTTGTAGACTCAGCTTCACACTGGGCCCTCCAACACCGGAGAGAGAGCAGGTGAAGGGAAAATTGTCAGTTTGGTCACAGCTGGGTTGACGTGAAAGCTCAACTCTTCACTGGGCTCCATTGCTGATAGAAGGGGAGTCAGGAGGAGTGTAATGAGAAGGGAAACGTGGGGTGCCAACTCTGTCCACCTTGATCTACCTTGTTCCATCTTTGTGCCAGTGGGTTCTTTAAAAGATCAGCTCCCTACTGGGCAAAGCTAACACTGAAAAAGGGACCATGGAGTATGAACTCACCCATCTCGCACCCCAAACCCTGCCGTATTGTCGTTGGGTGGCTATGGAGGCTCAGCTCCCCGGCTTGACCCACCTATTAATTTTTATATCAACCTTACAAACAATAATACTTATAACAACCACATGCCTCAGTGATGAAAGTACATAAATTTTAGAAACTAATATTTCAATCTCACTATAACATTTATGTTTCATGTTCTCACCCAGATCTTCTCTATACACATTCATATTTTATAATTGCAATGAGAATACATGCTGTTTTTAATTATTTTTATGCTTATATTTATATCTTTCATGTTTCTAACATCTTCATGAGTTTCACTCTACTGAACACACAATCTTTTAAAAGATTAGTAGCATTGGAATATCATTTAACAGTCACTTTAATAATTAAGTGTATAATCAATTGTCTCCCAAAGTAGCTGCTCATTAATGACTGTATTAGTTTTTTGTTAATGACTATATTAATTTCCTATGGTTGCTGTAACAAATTATTATAGATATATTTGATTAAAATAGCACAAATTTATTGTCTTACAGTTTTGGAGGTCTGAAGTCTATGGATCTCACAGACTGTCATCAAGTTGTCATCAGGGCTATGTTCCAATTTGGAGGATTGAGGGGATAATCTTCATTTGCTTTTTCATTTCTAGAGGCTGCCCACCCTCCTTGGTTCATGGTTCTCTTTCATCTTTAAAGACAGCAATTGCTTTCAAATATTTCTCACATTTGTATTTGTAAAAGAAATATAAGATATTTATCGATGTTTTGTTATATTTTTGTTTGTTAGCACAAAACCCAGGCTGGCTATTTTAGAATACTGGCTATACCAATTACTTCGTGCCAAGCCTTTTTGTGGCATGATATATGCACAAGTGAGTTTAAGAAGTCAAGATTGTAAGGAAAAAAAAAGTCAAATCACTATATTGTACATCTGAAACTAATATAACCAATATGATATTGTATTCCAATGGTATTTAAATTAAAAAAAAGAAGAAAGAGGACAAAAAAAAATCCCAAGTAGCTGCTTATATGAGGTAGAGTGTTTAATATTTAGAGTACAATACTGTGTTGTTATATAAAAACAGATATGCTTAAAATATGAGGCATTTGATATACTGGTAAACTTTATTTGAAAATAAGGGGGAAACATGTCTTAACAGTAGGGTAACCAAATAATTTATTATAAAAACTGGGATAATTTAGGGAATGAAAGGACTATTCCTATTTAGACCAGGACAATACAAATAAACTGGATTTGTCTGAAGCAATTAAAGAGGTATGATAATGCCAATAATTATCAAAACCAAGCCAGTGGGGTGAACAGCTTAGAAGACTTTTCACAAAGACGTGGATTCAAGCTCTGGTTGTGCCACTTACTAACAGTTTTTAACTAAGACCTAAGTTAAGACATTAAAGACTAGTGTCATTATACATAAAATGGAATCATATTAATACTTTTTCTTTACACTTATTGTGAGTAATAAATGCAACAAGGTATTTAAAGCAGCTGGCAGGGTTACTGGCACCAAGAGAATACTCAGGAAAGGGTGGTTCTATGTGTGTACTGATACTCAGATGTTATTTTTTATTTTTTTAATAATTCTTTTTTTTTAGTATTTATTTATTTATTTATTTATTTATTTTGACAGAGAGTGAGAGAGAGAGAGAGATACAGAGACAGAGAGAGAACTGAACTGGGGGAGCTCCCAGTTCAGCACATGGTTCCGCACGGGCCGGAACCGGGATTCGATCCCCGGTCCCCGGTGCTGCAAAGTGAGCGCTTAACCCACTGAGCCATCCCGGCTTCCCCTCAGATGTTATTAAGAAACAAAAGACCAAGCAGCCAGAAGCAAATATCCCAAATTTAGGAGATTTTCAGTAGTATCTCCCAGTGCTATAAAATACCTATCCCATCTGAACATTAGAAATTCTAATTTTAAACATTTATTTTTCTTTTGATAAGTTTCCCTTTTTAAATGTCAATAATTATGGAAAGAATACATATTATTTTAAGCATGTAATAGGGCTTTCTCCTTTTGTATTATAAATTAATTACTATTTAAAACAATAGATTATATATTGTTTAGATCGCTGTTGTTTTCATAACAGTTTTGTACACATTGTCACAATTGAATTTTTGCACATTAGCAAATACTATTATTAGCCTTGCTTTCCGGATGAGAAAACAAAATGACATATCAAGCCCAAGAGAGTGAGAGGTAGAACTGGACTTGAAGGTAGGTTGCAAGTTCTGATATCTAGAATTTTAATTCAGCAGGATTAGCCCAGAACCTGTATTCACGGCACAGAGACTTTGAGAAACAAGCTGTTGCTAGAAAAAGAAAACCTTAAGAGGCTGTGTCTCATAATCAAGTGGCTATTGCTGGCAAAAGACAGTGGGCAGTAAGTAGAAGAAAGAATGAGAAGGGAAGACTATAACAAGAAAGTGTGATCAGAAAGACAGATGTAAGATATAATGGACACCCCTTTTGTCATTTCAAATACTTTTGGTCCCACCTCTTGTGTTAGCTGGTAAGCGTCACGCAAGTCTTGTGCAACGTGACAGCTCCTTACTTCCTACCCAAGGCTTTTCTGAAGCTACAGCATGGGAGGCCCCTGGATTGCCCCCTCAGACTCCACACACATGCCACTAAGTTCAGGGAAGTTCAAATTAGTGAAGCCATCATTCACACATTTGGGAAGAAATTGTTTATTTCTTTGAGTGCAAAGATTTCAGAGGCATTTTATAAATCTTCCCCCAAAATCACAATGAATGGAGCAGTTTGGCTTTTCTTCTTTCTCTGTTTGACTCTCTTTATCCTTCACTCCTGGTTCAAGGGACCAGAGCTCAGCACAGTTCAGCAGGAACATACATTCTCTGCTCTAACAGGAAATCATTTACATATGAAGAAATTATAGAACTACCAACAGGTACCAGGAAAAAAAAAATCAAGGAAGAATATGGACTGGGTCTTGTGGGTATTGGTCCAGTGGGTCCAAGCATAAGAGCTTTATTGACCTAGAAGCACTCAGAACCTATCTTTGATGGAATAAATATTTACAACTGGAATAAAACAACCTATGGCATTGTCATTTACATGGTCGTCTACAAGCCAGGCACTCAGGAGCATTACCGTATTTTCCGGCGTATAAGACGACCGGGCGTATAAGACGACCCCCTAATTTTACAGTTAAAACATAGGTTTAGGCCTATATTCGCTGTATAAGACTACCCCCCACTTCCGAGGCTGTAGTCTTATACAGCGAATATAGGCCTAAACCCTACTCAGGAGTATATTAGCAGTAAAAAACTATACAACTCATCAATTGTACCAAATCAGGATTTGTATTTTACAAAACCCCAAATAATGTGTACCATCTTTGAGTTCAAGAGACACAACTCTACAGTAAATGAAGTGGAGATACCTGAAAGTATTGAGGAAGGAGCCAGAAGGCTCAGGATAATAAAAATAATGCTCTTGGAAGCAGAGAACAATTCCTTTGCTACAACAGTGAGAAATGTATGAGGGAAGGGATCCTGGCATCAAAAGCGCTGAGTGGAAGCCCTCTTCTTCAGGGCAAGGTTAAGTTAGGGGTCTGCTGAGCGGCTGGAGACCCTCCTGTGAATGGGAGGTGGCAGATTCCAGAATGGCAGAGATCAGGTGGCAGCATTTCATGGGCAGGGACCAGATGGATTAATGACCATAAGGGATCGCAAGGGCCAAATGGTAATTGGGTTACTATAACCTGCAGAGTTCTGTGAAGATGATTAATAGATCCCAGTGCTTTGAGGTGTGAGAGAGATAGACATATAAATAGGTGTTACTTGACTTGAATAACTAGAGTAAAAGGAATGAGCGCAAGTGAGTAGAAAGCTGACATCAGTGAGCATGGTGAAAAATTGCAACCCATCAACAAGTTTTTAAATGTTAAGTTTCCCTGCCTCAGTGCCCATGAGCCTAATGGGGAAGCTGAGCTGCTGGAGGAAATCCCTTGCAATATATTGGGTGAAAATAAAATATCTAAACTCTTTTAATACTGTTAAACATGGTGTCTGAATCAGCACTGATACCAAGGGACTAAAAGTGCCATTGTGGTTTTCCACATAGAAAGAGAATTTAAGGAGTATAGGAGTCTGGCTCAAGGCCATTATACAGTGGTTCTAATGTATTTATGAACTAACCCTGTGGCTATTTTCCAGTACCTAAATATACAATTGGTATAACTATACAAAGCAAGCTTGAACAAATATCATATTGATTTTTGAGAGAAAAGGCCAAGTGTAGGACAATAAAACTGACACTCTGGCATCTCGGTAAGACATTAAATCAAAAACCATACCATCTTCCAGGGGAAATTATGAGATTAACACCGCCAGCTAACTTTTGTAAAATATAGAGTTATAGTTTCCTATAATATTCCTATTCAAACCCTAAAAAGTGTGAGTGTGCCAGCAGGTGAATTCACAACACTTTTGTTTTTTTAATTATTTATTTATTTATTTACAGTATTTTTGACAGAGAGGGAGAGAGAGAGAGATACAGAGATAGAGAGAGAACTGAACTAGGGGAGTTCCCAGTTCAGCATATGGTTCCGCACGGTCCGGGGCCGGGATTCGATCCTTGGTCCCCGGCGCTGCAAAGTGAGCGCTTAACCCACTGAGCCATCCCGGCTTCCCCTCACAACACTTTTGAATGTATAACTAGAAATGTAAGGGAGTTAACATCTGCTAACCAATGGGTGATGAATCTGATCAACTATAAGTTCTTCCCCTGTTTTATTTTATTTTATTTTATAATTGCTTTTTCACAGAGAGACAGAGAGAAGAGGTAGGGCCCAGAGCAGTTTCCTTAGTTGTATGTCATTAATTTTCACTCCACAGGTGGGCTTGGGGATGTGCAGGGCAGGAATTGAGCCGGGGTCCTCCCACGTGAGCCCTGGAAAGAACCAAACTGCAGGCACACTGCAGTTCAGCATATGGGCTGCACCAACCAGGGCCAGGATTCAATCCTTGGACCCTAGGGCTGCAAAGTGAGTGCTCAGCCCGCTGAACCATCCTGGCTTCCCCTCTCCCCTTGCTTTTATCCCACTGGATGACAATTTTAAGAAGCAAATATGACTCTTCAGAAAGTCCCGTAGAGGAAGGCAGGAAGGCAGGCAGGCAGGCAGGCAGGCAGGCAGGCAGGCAGGCAGGAAGGCAGGCAGGCAGGCAGGAAGGAAGGAAGGAATTACTTTAATAAGTGAAATAACACACTATTGGTAAGCTCCCAGCTAATAGTGCCTGACATCTAATAGGCACAACCATGTCTTGCCTAGACAGTAGTAGAACTATTAGCCTCACTGTGCTCCTCAGAGGTGCTTCATCTTATGGGTGGTGTCGCTCTTCAGAACCCTAACTCAGCAGGGTCACCCCCAGAGCTCCTGAGACACTGACCATACCAGTTAGGTAGCTCCACTTTGCAGAGTTCCGGGTCTCAGTTCTGGTGAATCCCTTCTTAGTGCTTCTAGGTTCTAATGCCCTGTCGATTCCATTCCACCACCAACCATCCTAGAATGAAAGGCAGAGGGAGTGGAGGTATCTTGCTTCCTTCAATGACTGTCTCTGTATTATCTCAGTATTTCTTTTTTTCCCTTTGTCTTTTTCAGACCCCCAATACTTTTTAACAAATTCCTTATCTTAAATTCTCTCTGTTGAAACACAGCATCATTTCTGTTTTCCGGACTGGTCTGGACCCTAACTCATAAAATCAGTCTAAGTTTCTTTAACTGAGAGTGTGACAATAGCCACTTCAATGGATTTCAAGCCATTGGTCTCACTCGTTACCCATCAAGTGTCCACACAGCTGCCACTCATCACTTAGAAATGGATTTCCATCCAAATTAATCAAAGGCTTAAATGCCCTCCATGCATCATCAAGGCCACATCAAGTTCTCATTGCCTTCTTTTTATGAATGAATTCTCTAACTTAGGCTCACCAATGTTTTTTTCTTTGATGGGCCAGATAGTAAATGTTAGATGCTATGGGGGCCCTATATTTTCTGTCTCCAATACTTAATTCTGCCTTTATAATAAGAAAGCAACCAAAGACAATAGTAACAGGGTGGGTGTGGCTGTATGCCAGCAAACAGCAAAACCGGTGGGGGCTAGACTTGGCCCATGCAGTGTTTTCTGACCTTTGCTCTAACAAACTTTAAAATAATATTTAGCTCCTTCCACATGTTATGTCACTTCATGCTTCTGGTATTGCTCGGAACCTTGTCCTCTAAAAGAATGTCTGTTTGGTTTGTTTAGCTGGTGAACTAAAGAACTAACCTTTGAAACACCATCAAAGATTCAGTTAAAGTAGCACCTCTGAATTGAAATCTTGTTACCATACATCTTATGGGGGACAGGGGGCATCTTCATCAACATGCCCACTATTCTCCTATTTTACCTTTCTTTTAACGAGTATAGTAATTTATTGGCCATCTGCATATCATGTCTCTCTATAGGAATGTGAGTTCTATTAGGAAAGGGAACTTTTTATCTTTTAAATTTAGATCTTATCATGAGTTATTTGAAATTGTTTTGGTTTGTTTGTTGAAGGAATATGTGGATGTATAAAATAAAATATATGGCACGTCTTTCTGTATGTTTGGTCTTCTTGGTTTGCATTTTTTGAGGAAAAGTTGCTTCCAGTTGAGACTCAGGCAACAAACAACAAATAATAATAAAAGAATTTGTCTGTGGATTTTGCTAGATATTCCTTACTAAAATTTGAAGCTGCCGTGTTTCTCATTTACAGTGACAGCTAAGATTGTGAGAAAAGAAATAAGAGATATTCCACTTTCTTATTTTATACAGACTTGCTCTGTCAAAAAAATAACTGATTAAAACAAAGGACTCTGGAAACCGATTCAGTCCATGTGGTAGCATAGTATCTTTGTCCATTAAGAGTTCAAATTTAAGGCTACCTTCTTGCAAATAAAATGCTGCTAATAGGACTTTTTGTCATAGTTTATAAGTTCTTCTGTCTCCATGCTCAATACTCCTGAGATGTGAGGTCTAACAATTAAGTTCACAATCTTGCCACCATGCACTTGCATTGGCACCAGTGTACAAAAACTCAGTAGGGTTCATAACCTTGGCATATTGTGTCTAACAGCTGTGTTTGTGTCGATGTGTGGCAGTATCTTGCTGAGTGATGTTCATTATTGTTGTTATGTTTTTGTGTGCCATTGCAAAAATGTCGAGGTTTGAATTAGAGCAACAAACAAACATTAATTTTTTAATTAAACTTGACAAGTGTAGAAGTGAAATCAGGGACATGTTAGTCCAAGTTAATGGAGATAAGACCATGAAGAAAACAACAGGGAACAAATGGATTTAACATTTTTCTGAGGGGACAGAAAGTGTCACTGATAAAGAAAGGTCAGGGTGGCCAGTAATAAGCAAAACTGATGAAAATATTACAACAATTCACTGAATCCTATACCAAAATTGTCATCTGACAGTGAGAAGCATAGCAAACCAAGTCATTGGAAATTGAGAAACAAAAAAATATTCACTAAAAATCTTGGCATGAGGAAGATGTGTGCAAAAATGGCTCTGAAGGAGCTTACCAATGAACAAAAGCAAAGGAGAGTCAAAGTTCATCATGGGGGATGCCAGGATGGCTCAGCACCTTTCAGTTCCAGGGTCCAAGGATCAAACCCCAGCCCCGACCCTTGTGGACGCATATAATAAACTTGGGCATGCCCCCCAGTTCGGTTCTCACCAGAGTGAGCTTCCCATGTAGGAGGCCCCTGGCCTAGTTCCTGTCCTGCATGGCCCCTGCCCACCTGTGAAATGAAACCATGTCAAAAATTGATGAAGTACAACTATGGAGACTGCTCTGGGCCCTCCCCCTTCTTTCTGTCTCTCTCTGTCTCTCTCTGTGTGAAAAACAATTTAAAAAAAAGTTTGTCAAGACTTTCTAGAGAAGCAAGACAATGTTTTGGGCCTTGTTATCATTGGTAATGAAACAAAACGTGGGTGTACCCACACAACCCTGAAAGAAAGTGTCAAAGTGCACAATGAAAACCAACCAATTCTCCACAGCCAAAAACGTTCTGTAAGTCCAACTCAAGAGTCAAAACGATGTTGCTAACCTTTTTGGATATCAGAGGGGTTGTTCATTGTGAATTTGTACCAGCTGGACAAACCGTCAACCAAGTTGACTATTTGGAAGTGCTGAAAAAGGCTGCGTGAAAAAGTTAGGCATAAACAACCTGAACTTTTTGCCAACAACTCATGGCTCTTGCATCACCACAATGCTCCAGCTCACAGGGTACTGTTTGTGAGAGAGTTTTTATCCATTAAACAAATCACTGTATGGAAACACTGTCTCTGCTCACCTGATCTGGCCCTCAATGACCTTCTTTCTTTATCTGAAGATGAAAGGAAGACATTTGATGATATTCATGACATCAAGGGTAACAATACAATGATGACTCTAACGGACATTCCAGAAAGAGTTCCAAAATTGTTTTGAAGGATGGGCTAGGTGCATGTGTCAGTGCATAGCTTCCCAAGAAGAGTACATCAAAAGTGACTAAAATGATACTCAGCAGTGAGGTATGTAGCACTTTTTCTAGGGTGAGTTCGTAAACTTAATTGTTAAACCTTGTAAAATTCTCTACTTCATTGTCATATTACAAAAGAGCTTTTGTAAATCTCTTTAGTCACTGACTTTGGGGCAATTAATAGTGTTATCACTAGTTAAAAATAATAATAACTAGCACTAAAATTAACTTAAAACAATTAGCACATTTTGTAATTTCAGATCTTGCATTTTTTTAGTGACAAAATATTCATTTTCTGTTAGCCTTTTCTTTACTAAGTGAATCACCCTCAAATACCATCCCAGGACTTTTCACTGCCATTAGGTCATACTTGACATTAGCTAAGAAATCTTAAGAAAAGAGTAAAACTTTTCAAGGGAAAACTAAAAAGTAACTGAAAACTGTGAAAATATTCAGGTCTATAGCAGGTAATAGTTCTTATGAAAACAGATTTCAGAATTGAGGGGGAAAAAATGTCCAACACTGAATGACTAGTCTGAACATTGCATAGTGAACCAAAAAGCCGCAGATGTTTCCAGGTTTATGTCTGAGAAACTGGAAAGATGAATGATTTATGTATTTTCATTTTGATGATGGGAGAGTGAAGTGAATTGTTCTGTAAGTAACAAGTCATGAGAAGTTGGAACATATGTTGAAAAGCTCAGTGACTTGAATTCCAAAAGTGGCTACTCTGGTCTGTCTTCACAGCTACACATATTTTCTTTCTAGTTCATATATTTCTGTTGCTTTAATAGGATTTTTATTATTTTATGGAGAAAATAGAGAAATGACAAAAAAGTTGACTATCCTAAATATTGAGAAGAAATATAGGAAATGGGCTTACTTGAAAAGTTTAGGTATGCAGAGAAAATGAAATTGATAATACATGATTTTAAAATAGATTTCAGAAATCTATTAAGGAAATGCAAATACAATGCAGTGAAAATACTTCATATTTCCCTAGTTCCTATATACTAAAAAATATAGCCTGAAGCTTGCACTCCTGATACCTGTTATATCAGGATGTTTTTAACATACTCATTATGATTGATAAATAGTTATCAATGTAATTTATAGTCATTAAAATAGTTACTATGTTTTTTTGAATATAATTCAATAGTGGCCTACATCTTAGAATTGCTTTTTTTACTTTCCTTCCTTGTCTCTTTCTCTTTATCCAGGAAACCATAAAATAGGCCAGCTGCTTGCATTACCACCATACAGTTATTTCAAACACCCCTGAAAATTTATGCTAAGCTTGCCCAACCTATGGCATGTGGGCTGCAAACCTCCCAAGAGGGCTTTTAATGTGGCCCAAAATAAATTTGTAAACTTTCTTAAAACATAATGAGATATTTTTTCAGTTTTCTTTTTTTTTAAGCTAATCAACTATTATTCTTAGTGTTACTGTATTTTATGTGTGGCCCAAAACAATTCTTCTTCTAACATGGCCAGGGAAGCCCAAAGATTGGGACCCCTGATGATACCTTCTAAAGTAGCCTTTGCTATAAGTGACAATCTTAATATTCAGAATAATATTTATGAAGAAAACTCACGAGCAAATATATCCACTAATTGTTCAGTATGGTTGATGTTATAGAAGTACGATGTTCTTGGTAGGGGATAAGCGCAGCTGCAGAAATCTACCGGCATGCTGTATTCAATCTCTCCTCAGTAGATACAATTCCTAATTTAAAACACAATGTGTTAAATTTCCATTGTGTTAGTCAGAATCTGGTTAGTAGATATAAATCATACCAACTGTTGTAACAGAGAGAAATTAAGCACTTTGCTAAATAGATATAATGCTGTTAACTAGTTACTGAAAAGATAAAAATGAAAGCATCAAGTTATCACTGAATTATTAACACCGATTTCAGGAAACAGCTACTGCCTACATCTGAAATCCCAAAGGTCTCAAAAATGGGGAAATTGTCAGAGATCTTCCGCTGACCTTTAATGGTGCTACATTTTCTGGAAGGTGGCTCATTCAGAAAATTCTTGACATAATTACATATTTACGTATATGAAATCTATTCAGCTTTTTTCTAGTCAATGATGCAAATCTATTACATTCTAGAAATGGAAGCCCCTAACAATATATTTTACAAAATTGACAATGTTACTTAATGTATTTAGGATAGATTGGTAGCAATTATTTTAACTTAGTTTGTAGTATTCATCAAATGAAAACATCCCTTTAGGCAGTTCTGAATACTCCTACCTAGCTATTTGTGTATGAAGCTACTTTTTTTGGAAAGACATGTTTTTCAAAGCAAATATTTGGTAGAACAGGTATATCAATATATGAAATCTAAATATAGCCACTTGATTAATATTATAGATTGATTTCTAATATGAATGTATGTATCACTGAACAACCTTATTATAGTAAAATAAGCATATGGATTTTAAACTATTTCCAAATAGATAAGTGTTTGAAGAACCTGGTTCCAAATGTTAGTTTTCAATAACGAACAACACTTTTCATAAGATATAGACCTATGACATATTAGAAATACATTATCATATAAAAATTCATTAAATTGTATGATCTTACCTCAAGAATATCAAACATTACGAACTGTATAGAATTGTTGATTTGTTTGTCGTATAACAGGATTATAATAAAGGCAGTTTTTTTCTGTTTGTTTATATATATTTTTTGCTCTGAAACCCTCCTAATTATGTCTCCTAGCACACAACACATATACTCACCAAAAACAGTTTGATATTAGTATGTGAAATATGTTTCTGGTCACATAGGTTTATATTAATTCTCTGTGAGTGTTGCATTCCGTACTTCTTTCCTGATCTCTGAATACATATCTGACAAGTCTATGCTTCTCCTTGGGTATCTCAGACATCTAAAATGCAGCAATTTCAGAATTAAAGTTTGTCCACCAGCTTGATCCACTTAAAATACCCCATTTTTCTTAGGATAAAGGCAAAAATCCTTCGCATGTCATATGATGCCCCCATTAGTCAGTCAAACCTTCCTGCTCGTCCTCCACCTCATGACTCATCACCCACTCCTTTGTAATATCCACACACACTCAGTTTTTGACGTGTGGCTTTCTATGACTGCTTCAAGGGCTCTGCATTTTCCAGTTTATCTTCCTAGACTGTCACCACGCCCACCCACACACCATTTCCCCAGTTCCTCATATTTCCATAGGAATGCTTTTCATGATTTAAAAGGATAGGGCATGTCTTTTTATGAGTTTTTTTTGACATAGCCAGGTATATACTGTATTTTGTACTAATTTTTTTTATAATTACCATTTGTTTCCTTCATTAGGTTGAACTGATTGGTGTGAAAGTAGGTACATCTATTTCGTTGTTGGTGTTGTTGTTTTATACTTTTACCTGAAAAAATGCCTGGCCCATCAAAGCACTCAACCAATATTTGTTGAAGGAAAGTTCGAAGGGTGGGTGAGAGAAATAGATTAATGAATTAACAAAGATGATATTTAGTTTTACTAGAAAACATCTCAGATTTTGAATTTGATTAATGTAATTTTAAATTCTGCCTCCAACATTAAGAAACTGCAATTTGAAACACTCATATTTTATTAGTTCTAATAAAAAGCACAGTTCTAATCAACATTAAATGGAATACTGTACATAAATCATGAATGTCAAGCCATATTCTATGTAAATATTCTAAACGAGCTAAACTATCTCCCTCCTTAAACAAATTAACAATAAAATAATTAAGCTAGTGGTAGATTTTCTGAATGTTTCACATCATCCAAATATTTGACATTTATAACAAAAGCTTTCCACATATAATCATAGCATTATCATTAAATTGCTTAATGTGTTAATAAACATCTAGGAATTTTAGAAATATGACCAGTTTTCCACAAATTTAAACCCCATTTTTAAACCTTAATAAAGCAATGAACTGTTTCAAGGTAAGTTAGACAAGCCTAACTTACTTGTATTATAGATAAATAACATGGCACTTACTACACATATTTTGCATGTTGTCATGGACTGAATGTTTGTGTCCTCCTAAAATTCATATGTTGAAAACTAATCGGGGGATAGGGTTTGGGAAGTGGTTAAAGTCATGAGGGTAGAACCCTCATGAATGAGATGAGTTCCTTTATAAAAGAGACCCCTGAAAGCACCCTTAGCTCTTGTCTACAAGAGCTACAGCAAGAAGATGACCGTCTATGAACCAGACAGCCAGCCCCACTGAACCTGTAGGCACTTTTCTCTTGGCCTTCTCAACAGAATTCTGTTGTTTATTGGCCTCTTAGTCTTGGTGTTTTATTATAGCAGCTGGAACAAGCTAAATTGCATATTTCTTCAAGGGATAAAAATAAATTGGGCTATTTAACCCCACTTGCAGATAAGTCTGTGGCTGCAGAAGCCATATCACTACATTTCTGTAAACCTTACATTAGTAGAAACGATACTTATATATTGACCATAGATCTCATTTGTGTGATGAGTAAAATGTCTTTTATAAATCTCTTCTTCTAGGGCAGCTCCAGTTAAAACAAAACATGTTTAGACTATAGCAATTTCCCTTCATAAATTAGAGTATCCCTATTGTTGTTAAAACCATAGTCTACTATACTGTAAAAATATTTTCTGATTGTGTCAAAGAAATTTTACAATTTTTTAGAGATTTGACATAGCAAGTTACTTATATAAAGATAACAATTATAAAATTAATCTATAAAAGATAAAATATCCTTCATAATATTATCTAATTCCACTTTCACATTTAATCAGATTAGTATGATTAAATTTTTTTGTCTGTTTTTGAATTCAGTATGCTATATCAGCTGAATGTTATCTCCTAAAATAATTAGGGTCAATCAACAAGATAGATTTGCTATCAATGAACGGCAAGGGGACTGTCAAGAGACCCATTTAAAATACTCTTCCTTTTTCCCTCAAAGACCTGTGACAATTGATCAAATAACTGGTCTAGCAGATAGAATTATGTAAAGATGTGAGAGTATTTAGGTGCAAAGAAACCCATCAATAGCCATTTGTTTTATTATCGGAATTGCACCTCTAGGGCTTTAAGTATAATGACCAGCATTGTGTAATGGGTAAAGTGGGGAATATATTTCCTCTCTTGGACTTCTGAAGTCTTTTCAGTATATCTGCAGAAAAGTTATCACAATTGGATTGACAATTTTTTCTATTACTTCACTCTCATCCCCAATAATGTAAGTGCTAATTATATTATTTTCTGAAAGAAAAAATTACTATGGTGTGATCACAGAGTAAAGAATTGCCTGTAGCTCTTATTTTAAGTAGCTTTAACTCCAGACTGCATATGTTCTTAATGTGTTTACATGTTAAAGATCTACAGGTGATTCTTTTGTGAAGCCAGCGTTTGAAACACTTTTCTGTGTACCATAGAGCTCTACAGATATAGATAGGTATAGATAACTATTCATCTCATAAATACTCTATAGGAAGTAAGGGCCATTTGAATTAAGTAACAATAATAGCATTTTTTACATCAAGTACATTTTAAAAAATATCAACTCTATATGTATTATAGAACTGGTATTAACCTTATTTCTCCTGTCTAAAAAAAATGTTTCCATATTTGTCAAAAAGGAATCTATCCACAAAATTTACGTTACAGAATATTCCTAACATTCATCAAAATTAATAAATGTAAAAATGTACTTTATATACCCCACGACAGTGCACAACTGAAGAAAGAATAAAGAAAATACTGTGAATTATTCTACATATTTTAATTAACCCTACTAAACACGTCTAAAAAACCATGGTACATCCTGACAACAAAAAGTTTTGCACAAAAGAAAAAAAAAAAAGAGTCCTCAAGCCATGAAAAGATATGGAAGAACCTTAAATGCATATTAGTAAGTGAAAGAAATCAATCTGAAACGGCAGTATAACACCCATTTATGATAAAAACACTGAATAAAATGGGAATTGAAGGGAAGTACCTCAACTTAATTAAGGCCATATATGACAAACCCTCAGCAAATATTATACTGAGT